>JAZHYW010017969.1:0-10661 GCA_037355805.1 Ixodes ricinus
CAGTGATGTGATTGCTGCGCCAATTGCGCCAAACTGCTCCAAGGGGCTAACCCTGCTACATCCTGCTACATTTCGCCAAAATATAGGCAATCTGCGCCAAGCCTGCGCCAAAGGACCATTTTAGGTCGCCTTTCCAAACCGAAACTAAACTGAGTTCTGTAATTGAGCAGACGTGTGTTATGTAGCGCAAGCGGCCGCCTCACACAAAGTACCATGCATCAATTGTCCACCCGGTCTTGCATGGTTTTCCCGGCGTCTCGCGCTCTCGTCTTGTGGCTCTCGTCTCTCGTCTCTTTTTTTTAAATATTTTCAGCGATAGACGCGGATGTGTGCAGACGCTCCGACGCTACCGTGCTTGGTACCAGCCATGCCGTCATGGTGTGAAATGAAACCACGTTTTTGCGCGGCTGGAGTTACTTTGTGAGCTGAAGCAACGGCCTTGGGAAAACTACATTCGGTCACTGCCTTTCAGTCACCGTGGTCGCACGACGTCGAATGTTGCCGTCCCCACATCACTGCAGATATGGTACTTTCTAAAATGAAACTAAGTACTGCCGCATGTTCATCAACATTCCTGTTCTTGTTTAAACCATACGTTACTACAAAAATCCATCTTTAACTCAAAGACTGCTCGGTCAAAGTATTAATTATCTAGTTTCTCTCGGTGGGCCTTCTTTCAAGAGGGACCTCGGTACGTGAAAAATCTGCCGTGAAAAAAGCTGGTGAAGAGAAGTGAGCTAAAGCAAAGAAGGCAATGTCTGCACGCTGAACCTGCACAGCGTGCTTGTTTGTCTCGAGTTCAGTTGTTGAACAAAGCGCTCCAAGAACGTTTTGAGGCTGGCTCGCAATGTCTTGCATCGATGCACTCAGGTTCTTTATTTTTTTGTGTGTTTAGCTTGTACTTTGTTTCACGGCCTGGCAAGCAGGCGCCTCTGGACTGTTTTTGTCGCATGCTCGAAAGTTACGTTTGTGTGCAATTTTGGGGATAAGTTAGCGACGGAGCTGAGGGGCATGGTTTCGATTTCGATCGGACAGCCGTTGTCTGCGCTCGTGCGCCGAAGCATGCCCAACAGCAAGCCTGCCGAAGTTGGCCTCACGTGCATGCGAACATGATTGCGTGACTGAGGCACCAGCCGGGACGCTTGCCATTCATTGTTTTACGTTTGCTTACTTTTGACGAAAATCTGGGACGTTGGCAACCAGTAATACAGTGGCAAGCGTTTTTTTAAATTGCTTGGCAATGATACAGCACTGTACACTTGTGGGTTGTCTGGGCAGTAAAAACAGAAGCAGCGAGTTCGGTCACAACATGTCACATCAGAACACAACACAACACAAAGTGCCCTTTGTTTGTACATCATTTAAAACGAATAATTTTATTTTCCTAGGAATATCTGCTCCAAAATCCTCTTTTGCTGCTCCGAAACTCTGTCTTGGCTGCTCCAAAGCCGCTTTTGCTGCTCCAAAACACTGTTTTGGTTGCTCACGTAACGTGCGCCTAAAATGGCTTAGGCTAATCACATCACTGATCCATGCAAAAGAATAAAAGGGACAGCACGCGACGGCATGAGCCGCGCGTGATCTGCGGCCTCATCGGCCAGTGTTCGCCCCGCTCCTGAATCCGTTGGTTGTCCTTTCTTCTCGCTCCGGCGACCGTCCAGGTCCGCTCGGGGCATGTAGTTTCCCGGCTACGTCGAACGTGAGTCACCGGCGCTTGCGTCCAATGTAGCCAGGCTTTAGAGCACCGCCGCGTCGGCGCAGAATATAACATTTTGGCGACGAGGATGGGATATTTGTTTTAATATGTAGCATTTCCTCTTTTGTAACCCGGGATTCGGGAGGGGGCTTCACTCCGCGTCGCGGGTCAGTGGTTGAGGAAACCGGCGCGTAACTGTATTCATGAAATGTATTTCTTTTTGTTCCGGGTGAACGGTAGTCATAGTTTGCGGGAAGGCCGCGTTTGATGAGTTTCGGGGGAGGCATTAGGCCTAGGTTTTCAGTACGTTCCATTTTCATCGTGAGATGACTTCGTCATCTTCGTCTTCGAGCGGCCCAACGGCGTTCCCGCCGCCGGCCGTCTTTTGGCAGTGCCCGGTCCGCCGATAGTAGCTTGGCCGGCATGGAAGCGTGCTTTTCTGACTTTTCTTGACGCGTCGGCGTTGCATCTCGTAGAACCGTTCCGGAAAAAAGCCATCCTGTTTTCGCTGTTGGGCACTGAGGGCCAGCGCATCGTGGATGCATTTCAGCTGTACGAGACGGTTGCGGTGGAGGGGACTGACGAGTTCCAGGTTTTTCTGGAGGCAGTCGAGAAGCATTTTGAGTTTTCGGGTAGTATCGCGCTTGAACGCCAGAAGCTGCGCGGTTTGTTCCAACGTCCTGGCCAGTCGGTAACTGAGTTTCTTGCCGTGTTGCGCCATCAGGCTTCGTTTTGTGCTCTGGGGAACGCGCTCGATGAAAGACTTTGCGAGGTTTTCTTGGAAGGCCTGGAGTCCAGACGCGTTCAGGATCGCGTTCTGCAGGAGTGCGAGGGCAGCGAGCTGCCAACGCTGTCGCGGGCTATCCAGATCGCTCGCCAGTACGAGCAGAGAGCGAAGACGGCCGCAAGTTTTCGGCGGCGAGAGGCGCAAGTCCCGGTCGCGGCAGAAGTCCAGCGTGTCCAGATCGAGGAACGTCAAACGGCAGCAACACAAGATGGCGGCCAAGCGTCGTCTTCTTCCATCGAGCATGGGCAAGATGGCTACAGCGGCTACCCTCCCTGGCCTCAACCTGGCTACCCCCGTCGCAGCTTGGACCCAGGATGCCTTGGGCTCCGGTGGCCTCCGGTCACGTGCCCCGTTTTCCGGCGAGGGTGTTCCAGCCTCAGCGTGGGCGTGAGCCCGCTCCGCCTCGGACGGGTGGGATCGGAGCAGACGACGCCTGCTACTTCTGTGGACGCCGCCGTCATGATCGGGCGGTTTGCCCGGCGTCTCAAGCGACATGCTTCTTATGTGGAAAGTGGGGACACTTTGCAGTGGCGTGTCAGAGTCGTCGCCCGCCGGCGGCTGCCTTCACCTACGATCGGCGACAGGCATCGTTCCCGGTTCAAGGCCGTGGTACTCGGCGGACCTTCGCCGACAGACAGTTCAGAGGGGACCGGCCCGGCCGGGTGAACGTGGTCGGCCAGTCGCTGTCTCCTGAGGAGCTGCCAAGCGTCAGGCTGACGGAGGAACCTGTGGTCGTCGGGACGGCCGAGCGACGAGAAGGCGGCAGCATGCGTCGTGACGCCTTCATGGCCGAGATCACGGTAAATGGGACCCCTCTTCGTCTTCTTGTTGATACCGGTGCATGTGTGTCGATCCTAAATGAACGCATGTTTAACGAAGTTAACAAGCAGCGGAGGATAAAGTTACATCCGCCGTCGACGCCTCTCGTCCACTATTTGCAAGAGACCATTCCGGTACTTGGATGTTTTGTGGGACAAGTAATTTTTAAGAACCGCTGGACAACGTTGGAGTTTTACGTAACCAAGACTGGACGTTCGTTACTCGGCATCGACGCGGTCCGCGAGTTGCAACTGGTGTTGAATGGCGCTAAACATGAGTGTTTGTATGCGAATGCAGCTCACGGAGGAGGAGCACCACAGCGGGATGTGAGGCCCACGCCCAACCCGCAGCGACGACCGTTCACCGCGTCGTCCTGTCAAGCATCGCAAGTCCCTGGTTCTCGACCAGCGGCAAGTTCCAGACCTTCATTTGCGGAGAACCCGTCTCCTGCTTCATCGGTCTCTGAAGAGACCACACCTAAAGTCTTCGAGGACGAGTCAAGTCCGCAACGTCATCCTGAGAGTCAAGGGCTCCATCATCCACAGCGTCATCCTGAGAGTCAAGAGCTCCACAGTCCTGAGAGTCACGGACTACACGGTCCACAAGATCATCCGGGGAGTCAAGCGCCCCAAGGTATGCAGCGTCATCCAGAGAAATCCAGTCCTTCGACGAGCCTTGTTGGTGGTTCCTCGAAGCGAGACGCATCCAAGTTGCCACCTGGCTTCGAAGATTTTGAACATCTTTTTAGCCCGGGCTTGGGTCTGCTGAAGAATCACTCGCACAAGGTCAAGGTGCGGCACACAGTTCCACCAGTCCAATCAAAGCTCCGTCGCCTCCCGATGACCCTAAGGGATCGGGTTTCCGAAGAAATTTTCAAGCTGGAGCGAGAGGGCGTAATTGAACGTGTCGAAGCCTCCGAGTGGGTGTCACCTATTGTTGTCGTCCGCAAGCCCGATGGCAACATCCGTATGTGTGTGGACCTACGAGCTCCGAACCAGGCCGTTGTCATTGATTCGTTTCCACTTCCTTGCATCAATGAACTGTTGAACTCTCTACGGGGAGCGGCGATCTTCTCCAAGCTGGATTTGGCGTCCGCCTACCATCAAGTCCGTCTCGACCCGGTGAGTCGTGACCTCACGTCTTTCATTACCCATGAGGGGTTATTTCGCTTTAAGAGAGTTTGTTTCGGGCTGGCATCCGCACCCGCAGCTTTCCAGCAACTCATGTCCAAAATCCTAAGGGATTGTCCAGGCGTTCAGTTCTATCTGGACGATATCATCGTTTATGGATCCACTTTGAAGGAGCACGATGAGAATCTCCGTCGTGTCTTGTCTCGAATTTCCCAAGCGGGAATGAAGCTAAACCGTAAAGGTGTTTTTCAAGTACAGGAGCTCTCATTTTTGGGACACCATCTTTCCGTGAAAGGTTTAGCACCCCTGTCATCCAAGGTAGATGCGGTCCTAAATTTTGCAACTCCCTCTGATGCAGTGAAGTTAAGAGCATTTTTAGGGCTGGTAGAGTACTACAGCAAGTTCATCCCTCATTGTTCCACGGTCGTCGAACCGATGCGTCGTCTCCTACGTAAAGGAGTTCGTTTCAGCTGGTCTCCGGAAGTCGAGGCCAGTTTTCAGAAAGTAAAGACTTCCATCCAAGAAGCTCCAATTTTGGCCATGTTTGACCCGACGTTGCCTATCGTCGTGGCCACAGATGCTTCTCAGTACGGTCTCGGTGCTGTTTTGCAGCAGCAGTATGGTAGCCAGCTTCGTCCTGTAGCCTTCGCGTCTCGCTCGCTAACTGATGCAGAGCGAAGGTATTCCACGGGCGAGAAGGAAGCTCTCGCATGTCTTTGGGCGTGTGAAAAGTGGCACGTGTATCTGTGGGGAAGGTCTTTTGTCATTCGTACTGACCATCAGGCGTTGGTCACGTTGCTGTCCAACAAAGGTTCCGGAATCCGTCCTCTAAGGATCACTCGTTGGTCCTCCCGACTTCTGAATTACAATTTCAAAATGGAGTTTCAGAAGGGCGCCACCAACGTCGTTGCTGACGCGTTTTCACGGTTGCCAGTGTCTGACACTGAGGAGGGCATGAGATTCGACGAGGAAGTTGTTTCCGTCGTAATGGTTCCTTTGTCGAAAGGCGGTTTTCAACAGGCTACGGCCAATGACATAGTTCTTCCTTCAGTCATCCGCTATACTACCTCGGTTTGGCCTGAAGATAGTAAAACCAATCCAGATCTCCGGCCTTACTATCACGTCAGAGACCAACTGTCGCTGTACGACGGTATTTTGTACAAGGGAGAAAAACTTGTCGTCCCTGTCGAGTTTCGAGACCGGATCGTGGAAGTAGCACACGAAGTTCATCAGGGGATCACAAGAACCACAAGTGTGATCCGGGAACACTACTGGTGGCCGTTGATGAATGAACACATAAAGAACAAGATCCAGAACTGCACGGTGTGCCATGCTACCGACAAACCAGTGAAGGCTGCACCGGCTCCCTTGCAGCCCATCCAGTTTCCAAGTCAGCCCTGGGAAAAGCTAGGAATCGACATCGTGGGCCCGGTTGATCGTGCACCGGCCAGTCAAAGGTTTTTTTGGTACTCATAGATTACCACTCCAAGTGGCCAGAAGTCCAAGCCACGTCTTCTGTGACTTCTGCGACTGTCATCAGCTTTTTGAAGAACGTTTTTTCACGCGAGGGACTGCCCTGCGAGATTGTGTCAGATAATGGAGTACAGTTTACCTCCCATGAATTTCAAGATTTCTTGCGTCAACATGGCATCAAACATAGGAGAACGTCATTATACCACCCCCAATGTAACGGGCAGGTGGAAAGATTTAACCGAGTCCTGAAGTCGTGCCTTCAGTTAGCTGTTGTACAAGGTCGTCCACTTCCAGATGCCGTCCGAGACCACCTGGAAGCGTACCGACGTACGGTACATCCTGCAACAGGATTTGCACCATCCTTTCTCCTTCATGGACGAAATCATCGGTCTAGACTAGACGTACAAGGCATGCCGACTAGGACGGTACCTGACGATCTCTTGGAACGTCGAGCTCAGCTACAGGGAAGAGTACAGCGCTATCAACAAAACATGAAAGATTATTCTGACCATCGTAGAGCGGTACGACACCCTCAGTTTCATCCTGGGCAGGCTGTTCGTGTATTCAAGCCCACCCATCATAACAAGTTGCGGAGTACATATACAGAACCACAACGGATACATGCACAGTTAGGACCTGCTACATATCAACTCGCTGACGGTAGGAGGTGGAACGCAGCGAAGCTTGCAAAGTCCATACAGCTGCCTCCAGCACAAGTTCCTGACTACGGTTGGGATGATGATGATGACGAAGATGACTTGTATATACCTCCTGCAACTCCAGTGGTTCCTGTACTGACCCCTGTCCGTGGAAGCACTTCAACGTCCCAAGTACCAATTGTCTTTTCCTGCCCGGAGGGTTCCTGTGACCCCGCAGCGTCTGGTCTCTTGGAGAGACCCGGTTCATCTGCTGCACCCATGGCAGGTGCACCTCGCCATGCAGCGCTGGGTTCTCCCAAGGAGCCAGATCTGTTTGCTGCGGCAAAGTTTACAGTTCCGGTTGCTGCGGCCGAGTCTCCTGCTCCGGGTGCTGTACCGGGGCCTGTTCCTGGACCTGTTCCTGGAACTGTTCTTGGAGCTGTCCCTGGGCCTGCCTCTGTTCCTGGGGGCCCTGCTCCTGTTTCCGAGGGGAATCTCGGGTCGGCTGTACCCGACATGATCGGGATCTCTGCACCTGAGCTCTGCCCTGCTTCCGTGGCAGACGCTGGACAGTCTGTGGAGCCTGACAGGCTTGTCAGGCCTGTTCCTGAGGCTGCGGTCAGGCCTCTCCCTGAGCCTGTACTCAGGCCTGTTCCTGAGGCCGAGATCAGGCCTCTCCCTGAGCCTGGTCCCGGTCCTGTTCCGGCGGTCAGGCCTCTTCCTGGGCCCGTGGTTGTTGCTGCTCCGGACGCTGTGCCAGGGTCATCACCAGAGTCCGTGGTTGCAGAGCAACTACCTGTCTCCGATCTGGCAGTTTGCCCAGACACACGGGCAGAACTGCTCGTTTTGCCGTCGCCAGAAACGAGTACACCTCTGGAGTCTTCGGGAACGAGTACGCCATCTATGCCTCCACTTGAGGATTCAGTGGAAGAACTCACGACCGAGTTCCACACACCACCCACGATCTCCGAGCCATCTACAGCTCCTCTACCACCAGCGAGGCAAGGTCGGCCAATACGCCAGAGAAGACTTCCGCTGAAGTTCAAAGACTATATTCTTGCACTTGGCGATGATAGTTTTCAGTCAGATTCGGAGTACAGTGACTAAGACTTTTGTAGTTATGTTTTCGTAAAAGGTCATTTTGGTATAAACTTTGGGTAGATATAGAACATTAAAAGCATATCACTGTTATAGCAAAACCTTGGCCAAGGTAAAAATGTCCATGACAAACACAATATTCTAAACAATAACCAAACTAACAAACTAACAGTCAACACTACAATGTGTCATGGACATTAAAAACGGAAATAGAAATACAAATCATAGTAATACAAATGTACTCAAATAGGTATTGTTCGATGTTTCATTTTCCTCCCAGGAGGAGGAGAGATGAGAGTGCTCTAAGTTGAAATATGACTCTTGGAATGAAATTTTGATCGTCACGTGACTAGTATGATGCAACCTGAACTTTCAGTGAAAACCCGTTTTGTTCGGATGACTTGTTTAGGATTTTGTTGAACTTTCCGTGTCGTGCACACAAAGAACGTCTATGAACAATCTTTTGCGAATTTCCAACGAACAATTTCAAAACCAATATTTCCAGTGAAATAACGCAATTTTCGGGTGGTGAAGTGTTTTGATTTTCGTTATTTTTTCACATAACGAATGTATAACGTAAGTCTTCCTCCCACAATTTTCTTATTTCTTTTAAGGGAGGGAGAATGTAGTATTTTGATTTGCACGAGATGGCGCTACTTGACATCTCCTTTTAAAGTAGCCATCTCGTGCATCCATGCAAAAGAATAAAAGGGACAGCACGCGACGGCATGAGCCGCGCGTGATCTGCGGCCTCATCGGCCAGTGTTCGCCCCGCTCCTGAATCCGTTGGTTGTCCTTTCTTCTCGCTCCGGCGACCGTCCAGGTCCGCTCGGGGCATGTAGTTTCCCGGCTACGTCGAACGTGAGTCACCGGCGCTTGCGTCCAATGTAGCCAGGCTTTAGAGCACCGCCGCGTCGGCGCAGAATATAACACTTCCCTTCTGAAATGTCTCAGCGTTCCTTTTCAGACAGTCAGCAGCTCACACACAATGTAAATTTACCAGAATCGGAGCCCGATGAGAGGGAAGATGTGGCATCGGAGGATCGTAGCCGGTTCTTTCGAAAAGTGTGGGGAGTTGGGACTGCACGTAGTCCCGCGGTTACGATACTCATAAATATAAATTTGGTTCTCTCAACCTTGGTAACGCGTTGTATATTACGTTTATATTAGATAGATAATAAATTAGACAAGACTGCGCCTTTAAAACGTATATTAATGTCGGATAAACGCGCACGAACACCGCCGTGCCGCTTGACAAGAAAAAATACTTTTCACGTCGATAGCATCGATAGCAGGTATTTTCTCACGTGGTTGCGCCATGGCCTTTCTTCCTCCGACATTGTAACGTAACCTCTCGGAGCGCTATGGCCTTCTTCTCTAGGAGATGTTGCCGGAAATGCGCCCACTTGCAAGGCGCATTGCTTTTTTCATAGCCTCTGTGAACACGTATATTTCACTTCACGTGATAGCGAAGCCGAAGCTACCTGCAAAAGCACGTTCCCCTGAACGATGGTCGCACTGCACGAGCGGGCGTGCTTGGACCAATCAGAAAGCGTCAAAAGTGCACCATCATGGTGCATGAAAGGGTAAAAGAGCAAACAAAACGGAGACAAGGGAGGTATGTACACACACACGACAGGACAGGCACGACAAACACCATCATGGTGTTCGTCGCGTCTTTGTACATGTTCTATCATCGCTGAACCGATCATAAACAGAAAAGCTCCAATATAGTTAAGGCTCCTTGAAGGTATTTCGTCAATGTTGTTTCGATGTTGCTGCTGGTAGTCGCTCGCTGGGGAGCTTCCGGACGGTCATCAATTCTGCTCGTACCTTTGACGCCTTTTGCAGACCACCAAACTCCCCAGACGCTCGTTGATTTTTAAATAATTTAATAGAGTAAAATAATACTGTCGGATGAGAATAAAAAGGAAAAAAAAAGCTCGAGGCACACCTCAGCAGTTCTTATGAGTTGTGAACGCAAAAGCATGCAAGCCGCTCGTCCGCTTCCTTTTCGTCTGCTGCGTACTTTTCGCTCGCCGGTCAGCGCGTGTGCTTCCCTGGGCTTCATGGACACGCAGCGCCATGGGGTGAGCGGTCGTGGAAACTGGCAAGCGCAGCGGCCAACGGGAGTCCCGCCGACGCGCGCCAGCCAATGGAACCGAAGGCGAAATCCATCAGCTTTACTTCGCTCCTATTGGGATCGCGGAAACTAGGTGCCATTTCCGCGCTTCAAACTGATGACGTCAGCTCGCTTCATAGGACAGGTAATGGTTTCGCATTAATAAAAAGAAAAGTAGTAGTACAGTGCAAGATATCGGCGCACTTGTTGCCGAGGCGTGGTAGGAGGAAAAATCGAGAGGTCCTTTTCTGGCCGCTCCTCAACCCAGACAAAAAGAACACCGCGCGGTAACAACCCAGTCTGAAAACAGATTCAAACTCGATCGAGTCACCACAAGATCTGAGCTTCGATTGCCGCAAGGCATTCGAAGCTCAGACAAAAAAGACATTTGGCACGGAGCATTTGAACCATGGATATCGTTGGGACTGATATCTCCAGACATACTGTTTTGTGTATAATGTATAAGCAGTGTGACCTCGGCTTAAAGGTACTTCTAGTAGAAGCAAACACTGCAATACTGACCCGGCAAGAATAAATATTAGCAATATTAAAAGGACAACACGGAAACCTCGTGCTCAGGCTCAAACATATATATATATATATATATTGCAGCATGATTATTTTTATTTAGGGAAATACTAAATTTTTAGGCACGGAGCAGATTTTTTTCTTGGAGTTTGATACGTGCTATAGATTGCAATTAAATATATCAAAAAGCGCGCTTGTAGCGCCAGCCGCAACATGTCCAGGTGAATATCTCAAATTTAATAAGCATCACTCAATTTTCTATCTACGTCCCCACAGCAGCTATTCACCGTTCTACCACACTACACAAAAAATTGTAACTATAAGTTGCAGTAACTCGACGTAACAAGACTTTTCTTGAACTCTTCTGCCT
>JAZHYW010017970.1:0-30606 GCA_037355805.1 Ixodes ricinus
GGCAGACTCTTGGGCCGGGACAGACACTGACGCTGGCCCAGAGCTCGCTCCCTTGGCCAGCGCCAGCTCCAGCGTCAGCAGGCCTCGCCCAGGGCCAGGGACGAACGCTGACGCTGGCCGAGAGCTCGGCTCCTTGGCCAGCACCGCTCCCGCGTCCATGGCAGACTCTCGGGGCCAGGGACGGTAGCGGCGCTGGCCAAGGAGCTCGCTCCTTGGCCAGCGCCAACTCCGCGTCCGTGGCCGACTCCTGGGGCCAGGGCCGAGCGCTGACAGCTGGCCAAGAGAGCTCGCTCCCTTGGCCAGCACTCCAGCTCCCGCGTCCATGGCCGGCATCTCAGGGCCGGGTGAGCGAGCGCTGACACTGGCCGGGGAGCTCGCTCCCTTGGCGCAGCCTCGCATCCGGCCATGGCAATTTCTTTGGGGCCAGGGACGAACGCTGACACTGGCCAAGGAGCTCGCTCCCTTGGCCAGCGCTGCCGCTCCCGTCTGGCCAGGCTCCTGGCGGCAGGGACGAACGCTGTACGCTGGCCAAGAGCTCGCTCCTCGGCCAGCGCCTTCCAGCTCGCGTCCGTGGCCGACTCCTGGGGCCAGGGACGAACGCGACGCGCTAGCCCAGGGGCTCGCTCCTTGGCCAGCCTCCCCGTCCATCGGCGAGACTCTTGGGGCCGGGGACGAACGCGTAGCTTATGGCCAGGAGCTCGCTCCTTGGCCAACGGCCTCGTCCGTCCATGGCAGACTCTTGGGGCCAGGGACAGACGCGGCTTGCTGGCCAGGGCTTCGCTCCTTGGCCAGCCTCGCTCCGTCCATGGCAGACTCTTGCGAGGCCAGGGACGAACGTGCTGACTGCCCTGGCCCGGAGCTCGCGCTCCTTGGCCGCGCCAGCTCCACGTCGCGGCGATACGGGGCGGGATGACATGTGCTGGCAAGGGCTCGCCATGGCCAGCATAACTGTCCATGGCAGGCCCTGCGGTGAGATGACGCGGCTTTGTGAGAGCTCGCTCCCTTGGCCAGCATAACTTCCACGTCAGCGAACTCTTGCAGGGCCGGGACAGACGCTGGCACTGGCAAAGGCTGCTCCTTGTCGCACTCCTTCCGTCTATAGCGAACTCTTGGGTAAGACAACACCTTTGTAAAGGCTGTCTCGCCCAGCGCACCATCACATCCTGCAGCGACTCCCGGGCCCAGGGACAGGCCTTGGCTGCCCCAGCAGGAGCTGCCCTTAGCCCGCTTACCCTTCCCGTCTGCCAGCAGACTCTTAGAGCCGGAGACTGACGTGGCCTTCAAGCCAAGGCTCGCTCCTTGGCGCGCCTCCTTTCCGTCCATGGCAGACTCTTAGGGCCAGGGACAGTACTGACACTGGCAAAGAGCTCGCTCCTTGTAACACCCGCGTCCATAATAGACTCTTGGGGCCAGAGGACAGTGACACTGTGGGGCTGCTCGCAGCCTGCTGCCTCCATACGTCCATGGCAGACTCTTGGGCCAGGGACAGGCACTGGCTGCTAGCCAGAGCTCGCTCCCTTGGCCAGCACTCCCTTCCAGCAGACTCTTAGGGCCGGGGCCCGGCAGCCCCAGCATCCCCAGCCGCTCCTTATTGCCTCCAACGCGTCAGCAGACTCTTAGGGCCAGGGACGGCGCTGGCACAACCCCAGCCCAGGGAGACTCGCTCCCTTGGCCAGCGCTCCTTCCCAGCGTCCATGGCAGACTCTTAGGGCCAAGGGACAGGCATCTTGTGCAGGAGCTCGCTCCCTTGTAGCGTCCTGTGAGCTCTGGGGCCAGGGACGAACGCTGGCTGGCCGGGGCTCGCTCCCTTGTACTCTTGCGTCCATGGCAGACTCTTGGGGCCAGGGACGAACGCTGACGCGCGGCCAAGAACGGCTCGCCGGCGGCGCCAGCTCCCGCGTCCTGGACTCTTGGGACCGGGACGAACATGACACTGGCCAAGGGAGCTGGCTCCTTGGCCAGCGCATGTCCCGCGTCCATGGCAGACTCTTGGGGCCAGGGACGAACGCTGACGCTGGCCAAGGGAGCTCGCTCCCTTGGCCCCGGCACTCCTTCCCGCGTCCATAGTGACTCGCGGGGCCGGGGACGAACGCGGCCTTGGCCAGGACTCGCTCCTGTGCTGCTCCTCCGCGCCGCAGCGAGCTCTCTTGGGGCGGATGACAGCGCGTGGGGGTAACTCCCAGCCGGCCCCACTGTCTGAGATGTGGGGCCGGGGTGAGCAGCAGCCTTGTGCAGGCTCATCCTCGCCGCCTGCTCCGCGTCCTCATGGCTCACCAGGGTAGGGCGGGCACTGACCTTGTGGGGCCAGCAGCAGCGCTCACTCCAGGTATAAGCAGGCTGTGGGGCCGGGGATGGGCGCTCGACCGCAGAAGATGAGCCTGTCAGCAACCTCGTTCCTGTGCATCTGTGACCTCTTGGGGACGAACGCTGACGCTGGCAGAGCTCACTCTGTGCTGTCTCCCGCGTCCATGGCAGACTCTTGGGACAGGGACAACGCTAACGCTGAGCCAGAGGGAACAACAGCAACCCTTTCCTCCCGTCATCAGCAGGCCTGCAGGGCCTGAGGACAGGCCTTGTACTGTGAGCTCGCTCCTTGTGCTTTCTTTCCACGTCCATGGCGAACTCTTGGGGCCCAAGGACAGACATGACTTCTGGCCAAGGGGCTCGTATGGCTGGCGCAACTCCATGATATGTCGAACTCACCAGAGATGAGGACGAACGCTGACGCCCCAGCCAAGCTCCTTGGCCTTGCTCACTCAGCGTCCATAAGCGAACTCTTGGGGCCAGGGACGAACGCTGACGCTTGAGCTCGCTCCTTGGCCAGCACTCCTTGGCAGGCCTGCTTGGGGCCAGGGACGAACGCTGACGCTGGCCAAGGCTCGCGCGAAGCAGCACCTTCCCGCGTCCATGGCTTGGACTCTTGGGTGAGGACTGTTTGACAGCCGGGAGCTCGCTCCCTTGGCCGCTTGCTCCCGCGTCCATGGCAGACTCTTGGGGCCGAGTTGAACGCTGACTTGCTGGCCAAGGGGCTCGCTCGCGCGCCAGCCCACGTCCATGGCAGACTCTTGGGGCCAGGGACGGAGCGCTGGCAGCTGTGGGGGGCTTCGCTCCTTGGCCTTTATAGCGATGCGTGGGGCCCGACGCTGACGCTGGCCAAGGGAGCTCGCTCCTTGGCCGCTTGCGTCAGCAGCTCTTGGGGCCAGGGACGAACGCTGACGCTGGCCAAGGAGCTGCTCCCTTGTGCCCCGCATGGCAGGCTCTTGGGGCCAGGGACGAACACTGGCTGGCCAGGGCTCGCTCCTTGGCCAGCGCTCTGCTTCCACGTCCATGGCAGACTCTTGGGGCCGGGACGAACGCGGCCTGGCCAAGGAGCTCGCTCCCTTGGCCTTGCGTCAGCAGACTCTTGGGGCCAGGGGCCGAGCTGTGACGCTGGCAGGAGCCCTTTCCTTAGCCCGCCCTCAACTACGATCCAGCAGACTCTTGGGGCCAGGGACGAGGCAGCTGACAGCGTCAAGGGAGCTCTCCCCTTGGCCTGACTTCAACTCCAGCATCCCTGTCTTGGGCTTCTCTTGGGGCCAGGACTGAACGCGGCACTGGCAGGGCTCGCTCACGGGCCAGCCTGCACGTCCATGGCAGGCTCTTGGGGCCAGGGACAGGCGCTGGCTCCCGGCGGGAACAGCGCGGCGCCTTCCATGCCAGCGACTCACAGGGCAGAGGACAGGCAGCAGCCATGGCCCAAGGGCTCGCTCCCTTGTAGCACTCTCCAGCGTCCATAGCAGACTCTTGTGGGGCAGACAGCATCCCAGCCAAGGGAGCTCGCTCCTTAGTAGCCTCCATGCTGTCCATGGCAGGCCCTCACTAGGGCCAGGGACCAGGCGGCAGCCCGAGGCTCGCTCCTTAGCGCCTCCCTCACGTCCATGGCAGACTCTTGGGGCCAGGGACGGAGAACCCATGGCTGCTAGCCCAGGGAGCTCGCTCCCTGTAGCCTCCGTCTGTGGCAGGCCTCTTGGGGCCAGGGACGGAGCACTGGCATGGCCAAGGCTGGCTCCTGTAGCACTTCCTCCTCAGCAGGCTCTTGGGGCCAGGGACGGGCATTGACGCTTGTAAAGGGCTCGCTCGCTATTGCGCCTTCCATCCGCAGACTCACAGGTGAGGGCGATAGCGGCACTGGCCAGGGGCTGCTCATGGCCTTTCCCTTCCTTCCATCCACATGGCAGGCTCTAGGGCCAGGGACAGAGCTGTGCAGCCGGGGCTGCTCAGCTATTGCTGCCTTAAAAATCCACTAAGCAGACTCTTGGGGCCAGGGACGAACGCTGACAGCACAGCAGGGAGCTCACTCCTTGTGCCTCCAACACATCCATGGCAGACTCTTGGGGCCAGGGACGCTGACATGGCCAAGGAGCTTGCTCCTGGCAACATATCCATGATCATAACTGACTCTTGGAATGGGATGATGCTGGCTGCTGGCCAGGAATGCTCCTTAGTAACCTCCTTCCACGTCCATGGCAGACTCTTGGGGCCAGGGACGGGCATGGCCTTGGCAAGGCTCCAGCCGCCGCTGCTGTCCTCCCGCGTCCATGTGAGCTCTTGCGGGCCGAGGACCCAGGCAACGCTGGCCAAGGAGCTCGCTCCTTGGCCAGCGCCAGCTCCCGCGTCCATGGCAGACTCTTCGGGCCAGGGACGAACGCTGACGCTGGCCAAGGAGCTCGCTCCTTGGCCAGCGCCAGCTCCCGCGTCCATGGCAGACTCCTGGGCCAGGGACGAACGCTGACGCTGGCCAAGGAGCTCGCTCCTTGGCCAGCGCCAGCTCCCGCGTCCATGGCAGACTCTTGGAGGCCAGGGACGGCCGCTGACGCTGGCCAAGGAGCTCGCCCTCGGCCAGCGCCAGCTCCCGCGTCCATGGCAGACTCTTGGGCCAGGGACGAACGCTGACGCTGGCCAAGGAGCTCGCTCCTTGGCCAGCGCCAGCTCCCGCGTCCATGGCAGACCTGCCGGAGCCAGGGACGAACGCTGACGCTGGCCAAGGAGCTTGCTCCTGGCCAGCGCCAGCTCCCGCGTCCATGGCAGACTCTGGGCCAGGGACGAACGCTGACGCTGGCCAAGGAGCTCGCCCTCGGCCAGCGCCAGCTCCCGCGTCCATGGCAGACTCTTAGGGCCAGGGACGAACGCTGACGCTGGCCAAGGAGCTTGCTCCGGCCAGCGCCAGCTCCCGCGTCCATGGCAGACTCGCTCGGGCCAGGGACGAACGCTGACGCTGCGCCGGAGCTGCTCCTGGCCAGCGCCAGCTCCCGCGTCCATGGCAGACTCTGGGCCAGGGACGAACGCTGACGCTGGCCAAGGAGCTTGCTCCTGGCCAGCGCCAGCTCCCGCGTCCATGGCAGACTCCTGGGCCAGGGACGAACGCTGACGCTGGCCAAGGAGCTCGCTCCTGGCCAGCGCCAGCTCCCGCGTCCATGGCAGACTCTTGGGCCAGGGGACGAACGCTGACGCTGGCCAAGGAGCTCGCTCCTGGCCAGCGCCAGCTCCCGCGTCCATGGCAGACCTGCTGAGGCCAGGGACGAACGCTGACGCTGGCCAAGGAGCTCGCTCCTTGGCCAGCGCCAGCTCCCGCGTCCATGGCAGACTCTTGGGCCAGGGACGAACGCTGACGCTGGCCAAGGAGCTCGCTCCTGGCCAGCGCCAGCTCCCGCGTCCATGGCAGACTCTTGGGCCAGGGACGAACGCTGACGCTGGCCAGGGAGCTCGCTCCCTGGCCAGCGCCAGCTCCCGCGTCCATGGCAGACCCTTGCCTGAAGGCCAGGGACGAACGCTGACGCTGCGCCGGAGCTCGCTCCTGGCCAGCGCCAGCTCCCGCGTCCATGGCAGACTGCCTGAAGGCCAGGGACGAACGCTGACGCTGGCCAAGGAGCTCGCCCTGGCCAGCGCCAGCTCCCGCGTCCATGGCAGACTCTTGCCTGGCCAGGGACGAACGCTGACGCTGCGCCAAGGAGCTTGCTCCTGGCCAGCGCCAGCTCCCGCGTCCATGGCAGACTCTTGCCTGGCCAGGGACGAACGCTGACGCTGCGCCAGGAGCTTGCTCCTGGCCAGCGCCAGCTCCCGCGTCCATGGCAGACTCTTGCTGCCAGGGACGAACGCTGACGCTGGCCAGGAGCTTGCTCCTGGCCAGCGCCAGCTCCCGCGTCCATGGCAGACCTGCCTGAGGCCAGGGACGAACGCTGACGCTGCGCCAGGGAGCTTGCTCCTGGCCAGCGCCAGCTCCCGCGTCCATGGCAGACTTGCTCAAAGCCAGGGACGACGCTGACGCTGGCCGGAGCTTGCTCCTGGCGCAGCGCCAGCTCCGCGTCCATGGCAGCCTTGCCTGAAAGCCAGGGACGACGCTGACGCTGCTGCTTGTCGAGTCTTGCTCTGCGTCCATGTCTCGCTTGTCTCGTCGTGTCTTGTCTCTGTCAGTCTGTCTTGTCTTGTCTTGTCTTGTCTGCTGTCTTGTCTTGTCTTGTCTTGTCATTGTCTTGTCTTGTCTTGTCTTGTCTTGTCTTGTCTTGTCTTGTCTGTCTTGTCTTGTCTTGTCTTGTCTTGTCTTGTCTTGTCTTGTCTTGTCTTGTCTTGTCTTGTCTTGTCTTGTCTTGTCTTGTCTTGTCTTGTCTTGTCTTTGTCTTGTCTTGTCTTGTCTTGTCTTGTCTTGTCTTGTCTTGTCTTGTCTTGTCTTGTCTTGTCTTGTCTGTCTTGTCTTGTCTTGTCTTGTCTTGTCTTGTCTTGTCTTGTCTTGTCTTGTCTTGTCTCTGTCTTGTCTTGTCTTGTCTTGTCTTGTCTTGTCTTGTCTTGTCTTGTCTTGTCTTGTCTTGTCTTGTCTTGTCTTGTCTTGTCTTGTCTTGTCTTGTCTTGTCTTGTCTTGTCTTGTCTTGTCTTGTCTTGTCTTGTCTTGTCTCTGTCTTGTCTTGTCTTGTCTTGTCTTGTCTTGTCTTGTCTTGTCTTGTCTTGTCTTGTCTTGTCTTGTCTTGTCTTGTCTTGTCTTGTCTTGTCTTGTCTTGTCTTGTCTTGTCTTGTCTTGTCTTGTCTTGTCTTGTCTTGTCTTGTCTTGTCTTGTCTTGTCTTGTCTTGTCTTGTCTTGTCTTGTCTTGTCTTGTCTTGTCTTGTCTTGTCTTGTCTTGTCTTGTCTTGTCTTGTCTTGTCTTGTCTTGTCTTGTCTTGTCTTGTCTTGTCTTGTCTTGTCTTGTCTTGTCTTGTCTTGTCTTGTCTTGTCTTGTCTTGTCTTGTCTTGTCTTGTCTTGTCTTGTCTTGTCTTGTCTTGTCTCTGTCTTGTCTTGTCTTGTCTTGTCTTGTCTTGTCTTGTCTTGTCTTGTCTTGTCTTGTCTCTGTCTTGTCTTGTCTTGTCTCTTGTCTTGTCTTGTCTCTGTCTTGTCTTGTCTTGTCTTGTCTTGTCTTGTCTCTGTCTTGTCTTGTCTTGTCTCTGTCTTGTCTTGTCTTGTCTTGTCTTGTCTTGTCTTGTCTTGTCTTGTCTTGTCTTGTCTTGTCTTGTCTTGTCTTGTCTTGTCTTGTCTTGTCTTGTCTCTGTCTTGTCTTGTCTTGTCTTGTCTTGTCTTGTCTTGTCTTGTCTCTGTCTTGTCTTGTCTTGTCTTGTCTTGTCTTGTCTTGTCTTGTCTTGTCTTGTCTTGTCTTGTCTTGTCTCTGTCTTGTCTTGTCTTGTCTCTGTCTTGTCTTGTCTTGTCTTGTCTTGTCTTGTCTTAGTCTCTGTCTTGTCTTGTCTTGTCTTGTCTTGTCTTGTCTTGTCTCTGTCTTGTCTTGTCTTGTCTTGTCTTGTCTTGTCTTGTCTTGTCTTGTCTTGTCTTGTCTTGTCTTGTCTTGTCTCTGTCTTGTCTTGTCTTGTCTTGTCTTGTCTTGTCTTGTCTTGTCTTGTCTTGTCTTGTCTTGTCTTGTCTTGTCTTGTCTTGTCTTGTCTTGTCTTGTCTTGTCTTGTCTTGTCTTGTCTTGTCTTGTCTTGTCTTGTCTTGTCTTGTCTTGTCTTGTCTTGTCTTGTCTTGTCTTGTCTTGTCTTGTCTTGTCTTGTCTTGTCTTTGTCTTGTCTTGTCTTGTCTTGTCTTGTCTTGTCTTGTCTTGTCTTGTCTTGTCTTGTCTTGTCTTGTCTTGTCTTGTCTTGTCTTGTCTTGTCTTGTCTTGTCTTGTCTTGTCTTGTCTTGTCTTGTCTTGTCTTGTCTTGTCTGTCTTGTCTTGTCTTGTCTTGTCTTGTCTTGTCTTGTCTTGTCTTGTCTTGTCTTGTCTTGTCTTGTCTTGTCTTGTCTTGTCTTGTCTTGTCTTGTCTTGTCTTGTCTTGTCTTGTCTTGTCTTGTCTTGTCTTGTCTTGTCTTGTCTTGTCTTGTCTTGTCTTGTCTTGTCTTGTCTTGTCTTGTCTTGTCTTGTCTTGTCTTGTCTTGTCTTGTCTTGTCTTGTCTTGTCTTGTCTTGTCTTGTCTTGTCTTGTCTCTGTCTTGTCTTGTCTTGTCTTGTCTTGTCTTGTCTTGTCTTGTCTTGTCTTGTCTTGTCTTAGTCTCTGTCTTGTCTTGTCTTGTCTTGTCTTGTCTTGTCTTGTCTTGTCTTGTCTTGTCTTGTCTTGTCTTGTCTTGTCTTTGTCTTGTCTTGTCTTGTCTTGTCTTGTCTTGTCTTGTCTTGTCTTGTCTTGTCTTGTCTTGTCTCTGTCTTGTCTTGTCTTGTCTTGTCTTGTCTTGTCTTGTCTTGTCTTGTCTTGTCTTGTCTTGTCTTGTCTTGTCTTGTCTTGTCTTGTCTTGTCTCTGTCTTGTCTTGTCTTGTCTTGTCTTGTCTTGTCTTGTCTTGTCTTGTCTTGTCTTGTCTTGTCTTGTCTTGTCTTGTCTTGTCTTGTCTTGTCTTGTCTTGTCTTGTCTTGTCTTGTCTTGTCTTGTCTTGTCTTGTCTTGTCTTGTCTTGTCTTGTCTTGTCTTGTCTTGTCTTGTCTTGTCTTGTCTTGTCTTGTCTTGTCTTGTCTTGTCTTGTCTTGTCTTGTCTTGTCTTGTCTTGTCTTGTCTTGTCTTGTCTTGTCTTGTCTTGTCTTGTCTTGTCTTGTCTTGTTCTTGTCTTGTCTTGTCTTGTCTTTCGTCTTGTCTTGTCTTGTCTTGTCTTGTCTCTGTCTTGTCTTGTCTTGTCTTGTCTTGTCTTGTCTTGTCTTGTCTCTGTCTTGTCTTGTCTCTCGTCTTGTCTTGTCTTCGTCTTGTCTTGTCTTGTCTTGTCTTGTCTTGTCTTGTCTTGTCTTGTCTTGTCTTGTCTTGTCTTGTCTTGTCTTGTCTTGTCTTGTCTTGTCTTGTCTTGTCTTGTCTTGTCTTGTCTTGTCTTGTCTTGTCTTGTCTTGTCTTGTCTTGTCTTGTCTTGTCTTGTCTTGTCTTGTCTTGTCTTGTCTTGTCTTGTCTTGTCTCTGTCTTGTCTTGTCTTGTCTTGTCTCTGTCTTGTCTTGTCTTGTCTTGTCTTGTCTTGTCTTGTCTCAGTGTAGAGTTACAAAGAAACAACTGCTGTAAAATAGTTATGCTGATTTATGTCACTTTGTTGATAACACAGAGGTGGAAGAAATCCTGTCGTGTGTCTTACTGTAGTGTGAGAGTTTGTTTATTATATCGTTCAACTAGAGTAACGTTCACACGCAAGAAAAAAAGCAGATACAAGTGAACGAAAAGGGTACAAACAACATGACCTTTAGTTTGACCCTTCTTTTCCACTTGTCTCTGTAGATTTAATGCAACCTAATGTGTAAGTATTATTCATTGTATACATAACTGAAAGCGCATTATTAGGTTGTCACGAGGGGTGTTTTATAATTATCTTGTTTTTTCGCTGCCGATACCAGCGGTTTAGTAGTGGGTCAATATGTCCACTTCGCAATATATTCCCCCGTAGCCAAATGCACTTGCACCATCGGTGTAGCAGCTTTTTAGTGGCATGCCGGTACCACTTTTTAGTAGTGCGTACGCCTGGGCCGATGCTTCCAAATTATCAATGACTGCAAAATAGCGCGCCGGAAAGATGGTCGAATTCAATCAGGCATCGGCTCATCATGGTGTCTCGTGCGTTCACGTGAAGTCGTGCTTTGCCAGGGGACGATGGGGTAATGCTATTTTTTTCGCCGCGTCGTGCGACCCGCAGCGTTTGGTCCTGCTTGGGTACAACCTGACTTGGCCCCCAGTGATTAGCACCATTTCGGGGTCCTAAGAAAACCCTGCAAGCACACCATCGCAGTCATTGATGAGCTGGAAGAAGCTGTCCAGGCGTGGGAGTGAAGCACAACTTAAAAGTGGCACCAGCAGGACTCTAGAAAACTGCCAAACCTTTAGTGCAAGCGCATTCCGCTTCAAGTGGAATAGATTGGGAAGGTTGACATATCCACCCAGATCTAAACTGCCGGTATCGGAGAAAAAAAGGGTGTAAATTATTATGGGCCCCGTGTACGGACCTAACCTTTCTAATTAAAAATGTACAGTGCAATATAACGCATGAGATCTGCGCAATGTGCCTAATACAACAACGCTCTCTCTACCGATGGTCGATAACCAGTGCATTTTTTGGGGAGGAGATCGAACAGTCACGCCTCTCGCGGCACGCTTCAGCTGTGGGGACATCAAACCATATTTTCTTGGTTATTTTTGATCCGAGAAATCGAAGATGACGATTCGAAGGCCGCTCCTCGTGCGACTAAAGCGCTGGTCAGAGCGAAGCGCTCGTGCCCAGATTGTGCTCGGCGAATTTCAATTTCTTTGTTTTCTTGTGTTAGTGAACACACGGGCTGTGGGGACAACAAGCTCTATAAAGCGCACTCTTTAGTTCGATCTCCTGCCCAATATAATCTTCAAGGTTTTTATTTCTTTCGTGGAGGCATGTCGCCTCTGTAATAAGCTTTTATATAATGTGTATTATTGAGTTGCATCGGATTTTTTATTGGTATTGTTAGTAATACGAAACTAAAAAAAAAGTTCGATATGTTTTCCATTTACTCGCATATATCTTAATATTAATAATAATAATTATTATATTAATAATAATATTAACAAATAATAGCAATAGTGATTTCAATTTCTAGCGAGACACTTCCTTTGAATGACAGTGTCGCTTTTTTATATCTTTATTAGCCGGTTGATGTCGTGAAGAGTACTGTCCCGAATTGGTTCACTAATGAGTGGGGGCTGTACGGGCTTCTCTTTGGGGTAATGCCACCCTTTGTAATACCCGATGCCGACAGCACGCGCTCACGGGTAAAATGCAAAGAAACCAAGGGAAACAAAATGTCGCCATAGCACAGTCAGCGCCACAAACGCGAGCAGGGACACGCTGTTTCACGCGCTTTTGAACAAAAAAAGAAAAATAAACGTGTGGGGCAAAATGGCCACATGTCTCCACCCTAAGCAAAGCGCACATGAAGGCACCCTAGTACGGGCTATTTTCTTGAGATCGTGGCCGGGCAGATAATTAAAACCTGCTTCGTTTTTACTCTATTTTTCTCGCAGGAGCGCGTGAAAAAGCGTCTCACTGTATGAGCTCTTAGCCTTGACTCTTCTTACGACGGCAGTTTGTTTACTTTTTTTTTCTCGTGAGCGCGTGCTGTCGACATGAGCGTTATATAGATAATCCACCTTCTTAGGAAATCACCGGTTTAAAATTTTTGGCACAGAACGCGCGTGCACACCACGAGCGCTCTCACGAGATCTCGCTTGAAAGCATGCCATGGTCTCTCGTGAATCCATGGAACGCGAACATCTGTTTTCGTACCATAAACTCTGGAACCATGATTTCTAAAGAGCTTGATGGGGATCAGTCAACGAGGTAGAGGGGCTTAGAGCGATAAACCAGCGGTTCCGGTCTGCACTCGAAAGTGACCCCCATAAGGCCGCTGCCATTGTACGCAAATTTGACCACTCGTCACGTGTCCAAACCAAATACGTGACGTCTATTTATTTATTTATTTCAATACCTTCAATGCCACACGGCGTTACAGAAGGGAGTGGGGGAAAAACAAAAGTACAAAACATAGAATTTAACACATATTAGTTAACATAATAGTTTTCAATGGCAGACTTGAATGCAGGAGCGTCTGTGATTGTGGCGATGGTGGTGGGCAGGTGGTTCCAGTCATTAGTAGTCCTTGGGATAAAAGAATCAAAAAAGAGCTTCGTGCGACTGAAAGGAACGTTGACTTTATGGTGATGATCATTTCGAATGGATATATACGATGGCTCAGAAAAAAGCTCTTCGCTTAGATGCTGGTTGCGATGATAAATTTTGTGAAATAAGGACAAACGAGATAATTTTCTACGCAATGAAAGATTCGGAAGATGTAAAGTTAGTTTCATGAATGATACACTGGAAAAACGTGAGAAATTAGACAAAATAAAACGTGCGCTACGATTCTGTACGGATTCAATTTGATTAATAAGAAATTCATGGCCTGGGTCCCACACCGAACTCGCATACTCAAGTTTGGATCTAACTAGGGTCTTGTAGCCTAGCATGCGATTAGCGTTGTTAGCAATGAAATTAATGCGAGTTTGCCAGGAGAGGTCAGATGTGATATGGACACCTAGGTACTTGTACGATGTCACCTGTTCAAGAACAGAACCAATGTTATATTGAGGAGGGTTAGTACAGGCAGCTTTCCGTGAAATTCTCATTACTTTACATTTATTGACATTAAGGCGCATTTTCCAGACGTCACACCAGTTAGTAATTGAATTAAGGTCAGTCTGAAGAAAAGACGTATCAGTGTCAGAATGGATTACACGATAAATGACACAATCATCTGCAAACAACCTTATAGATGACTGGACATTGTTAACGAGGTCATTTATGTATATGAGGAAAAGAAGGGGCCGAGGACGCAACCTTGCGGCACACCCGAACTAACAGGGCAGGGAAGAGAGTCTGAGTCATTTGCAGATACAAACTGTGTTCTGTTAGAAAGAAAATTTTCGATCCATCTAAGAATATTAGAGTCAATGTTTAGTGTTTTTTTTAATTTTAAGCAGAGCAGTTGGTGAGGGACTAAATCAAAGGCTTTCGAAAAATCAAGAAATATGCAGTCGATTGAAAGATTATTGTCTAGCGCAGAAAAAAGATCGTTCGTGAAACAAACCAGTTGCGTTTCACATGAGAATAATTTACGAAAACCATGCTGACGATACGTGAAAAATGAGTTGGATTCAAGAAAGTTAACTAGGTTAGAATAGATGATATGCTCCAACATTTTACATGGGACACTAGTTAAAGATATAGGCCTTTAATTAAGAGGAGAGTGAGCATCACCTGATTTAAACAAAGGCACCACCTTACCCACCTTCCAATCGCTGGGCAACAAAGATCTAGGGACTGCGAGAAAAGTTTAGATAGTATTACAGAAGAGTGCATTTCAGTGTTTTTCAGAAATTTAGAATTAATCCCCTACAGTTCCAGATGAAGAAGACACTTTCAATTTTTTTATTAAACTAAGCACACCAAGGCAATCAATTATAACAGGATCCATAAGTGGAAAGGCTGCAAGATCATATTCAGGGCAAGAAACAGAAGACAGTGGCATAAAAAACTGAGAAAACACATCATTTAGTAAAGATGAACATTCCGACCTTGGAACTGAGACTTCATTATGGTCGACTAGCGATATCACACTGTCTTTTTGTCCACCAATTATCATCCAAAATTTCTTAGTGTCATTTGTCAATAAGGATGGTAGGGTATCATTAAAAAATATGTTTTTGGCTTTTTCCACTTCATTCTTAAAGAGGCTTGCAACATTCCGATATGCACACCACAAGTCAGGTTTATTTAACTGCTTTGCTTTGCGGAATAGTCGTTTCTTTTTATTTCGCAGGTGCTTTAAAGAAACAGTAAGCCAAGGGGACCGGTTTTTGTACGGAATAATTCGTAGGGGTACGTATTTGTTTACAAGATAATTAACTTTGACTTTAAAAATAGACCAAGTGGATTCTATAGTGCGATTAGAAAAATTCTGCATATATTCGTCCAGAAATTGTGCCAATTCATCATTGATGGAACGGTGGTTAGCTTTGCTGTTTTCACGTATACGTTTAGGCATACTCTTAAGGCGATGAGAATTACCTTCAAGTGTGAAGTGAACAAAGCAGTGGTCACTCAGGCCTGGTAAAAAAAGAGAATGAACGAGGTCAGGAGTATTTGTGAGGATGAGATCTAATATGTTCGAACTTGACGAGGTGACCCTGGTAGGTTGAGTTATTAACTGAGAGGAATTAAAATCTGTGCACAAATTTATGAACTCTGATGTTTCACCGGAATGGTCAACTGGAACGCGACACAAACCAGACCATAATATTTTTGGAAAGTTAAAATCACCTAATAAAAAAACTGGCGAGTGCGGAAATCTTACAACAAGGCTATTTAAAACGTCATGAAGTCACAGGAAAGATGGCAGCGCCCAGGCAGCGGCTGGCCCCAGCTGGGCCGGAGCTTGTCGGATGCTTTGTTCGTTGTCGTTCGTCTCGGCAAATTGATTTCAGACGCGGAAGCCGTCATAAGAGGCCGATCGAAAGCGACTTCAGAGTTCAGCGTGGTGTCTGACGTAGGTATAACGTGAAAATACGAAGGAACGGTGTGCATTTCGCTGGTGACCGACGGGGATATTGCCACGAAAGAGACAATCGGCCCTGTGTTGCTCGGACCTCAGATTGATTCGGATACCGCTAGGATAAATTTTAAGGCGACGTTTCTGTGCTCTCGTTGACCATCGGAATCTTTGAGGTCTGCAGTGAAGCGTGTGCAATATATTTGGATACACAGTTTAGCAACGGAAATTCCGTGAGTCGTGATTGGCAGTGTGCAATCGTGGTGCCACTTCGTTCAAATGACCGCAGCTCACTTTGGTTTTGCGGTGCACCGGAGAGTTGCCTTGAAGCTTGTAGTTCCCGTGCCGTGCTAAATGATGCTGTGCTGCTTCCCAAATTGTTATGGCGTAGATGTGCACTTTCACGGAGCACAGGTGTTGCAGTTGGCATTGATTCCGCTGGTCTGTCGCACGTTTCGTCGACACAAAAGTTTCATCAACACTCGTTATACGAATTGCAAGGTGCATGGACATTTCATCGCGCGTGTTACCTACCCAGTCCACCCGTTCACGCCGCTTTGCGACGACAGTCTGCAGCGGCTCATTACCAGAAAAGTGGTCCCACATCCATTTCAGTTCCGCTCGTCTACGGCAGTCGCCAAACCCCGAAGGAGAGAATTTCTTCAGACATAATGCCACTAAAGCAATGCAGCTTCTTTAGTGGTCAGGATAGACTCTCTTCGGTCCGTTTTGTTATATTGTCACGGATGCTTGCTCCAGTCCTATTTTCTATCAATATTTACTATTCTGGAAAGTTCCAGGCCATGCTCAGTTGTCATTGTATGTTCTGGTGGAGGTGCTGCACACTTTATCCATAGCCCTTCACTCTGTGTGGACCCAGGCGGCATAGCCGAGTTTCCCGATAACAAAACACGGGTGGCGGATTATCCCGCGTCTTAACCCCCGGGGAGCCGTGAACCAAGTCCTATCCCGAGCCCGGCAGAAAAACCGCAAGACGAGCGAGTACCACAAGGGCGAACCTCGGAAATACACCACGAAGAACCTGAAATCCAAGCCAGTCGCTACTACCAGCAAGAACCCCCGGAATTCGGTCTTTTGCCAGAAAAACCGAAGCTGACTAAGCCAACAATGACAAACCTGTAGCAGCAAACCGCATCCGCTCCCACCACTGTTTGCATTCCCGTCGCACCTCACACTCCGATGCCCTTTCACGCAAGGTGTATGAAGACGTCGAGGGCTGGATTGAACAATATGACCGTGTCGCCCGCCACAGTGGGTAGACGGACAATTAGCTCCTGCAGAACCTATACTTCTCGTGGAAGAAACTGCCAGGCACTGGTTTGAGAACCACGAATCCTCCTTAACGTCGTAAGAAGTTTGCAAGATCGAGCTGAAGTGCACGTTCATCAGCCAACATTGACGAGAGAGAGCCGAATTCCCGATTCTGTCCAGGACACGGCCCCAACGAGAGCGTCACCGCCTTCGTGGAGGATGTTTTGTGCCTGATCGAGCACCCACGCCAACCCTGATGCTACAGAAGACGAGAAGCTAAGAATCCCATGTCCCTCATGTGAGGGACAACACCTTCGGCAGCCTTGTTCGCAACCCCACGACAACAGTCGAAGGGTTCATATCACCGAGGCTTCCAACATTGAATGTACACTGCAGGCCCGAACCTGTCATTATCAACAACTCCCCAGCGTCTCGACACGAGAGTCGTCCAGCTGCAACTTCGACGCCAGCCTCCCAGGCATCTGCGACATCATCCACAACGTTGTCCGGGAGGAGATCAGGAAGCTACTTTCTGCCATCAGTTGCCCGGCTTTTATTTTGATTGCCGAGATTGTTTCGGAACAAGTTCGACAGGCATTTTAACTGGAGGCTTCTTCGAGCGGAGTGGCATCTGACGAACCGAGGGCGATTTATGCCACAAAGTCACGACGACCGCCACCGGCTACCCGTTACTATTCAATGCCCATTTAACGAGACACTCCATGCGCCGAAGCGTTCCCGACATCAGGAAGAACCAGCGTAGGTCCGCGCTGAACAAAGTACACCGAGGGAAACTGAGGTGCTGCGAATGGTCGACTGAAAACCACTCTGCTACCATTGCATGAGGCCGACCATGTCTACTGGAGGTGCCCGTACCAATGAATTGGCCTGCAAGAGTTCAAGCCGCACGACCCTTGACCACGTCTCGACGAGCGTCCACGAAACATTGAGGATTATCTTCGGCGGCCTTTGTCCCTGGTGCCGACATTACCCCGAAGCTCCTCATCCCCTTCACCTCGACGGGAGGTAAGCACGACAAAGCAGGTGAGCGGCAATGCAAGGACAGTTAGTTTGATGTCGGTTGTTGTCCAAGGACAATACCTAATAATTTGCTGACACTAATTATTTGTGTCCACGCCACGGAGCACACAATTTTCAACTTTGAGGCAGAATGCCGCTGAGTGACTTGAAGAAATAGAATGGTTGGGCTGTTCTCAAAAGTCGACTCCAAGTATCACCAGACTTCACTTTGCCACACGAGACTTACACAAGTTGCATGGTCGCGGGATGCAGAAAAAATTGCCATTACGAAATGGAAATGAAATGGCTTGGATAGCAAACAAACATTGTTGCCAGCTATCAAGTCAACGGTACAGCAAAAGGCACAGCCACGTAAGCAATACATGCCCGAGCTTGCTGCATTGATGCAGAAAACTACCAGGAAAATTTGCGGATTAGAAGCCAGCCCTGCAGCTTCAGTGCATCAGATGTTGGTGGCCGCACATGACGTATGATAACAAGACGACATCAGTCGGTCAAAGTTGCCACTCGACCAAACTGAACACCGACGTGCCAGGAGCGTCATCCGACAACAAAGAGCACAGGTACTACGACTGAACACCTGACACAAGACTGTCGCAGAAAGAACTCGTTATGGAACCATTTGCAAAGAACCAATAATTATGTAATCAAGTGGAAAAAAACATATTTGATACACTAACCAAATAAACATATTTCCGCTTGCCTTTACGCCTTCAGAGTCTATACACAAAGAATTGGGTTCACCGCGCGCGCTGGACCTTTTGAGGACACTCGAATCTCTGACCCCTCAATATTAATTAATGAACATACGAGACTGGCAGGCTGGTTGCATTAGGCTGCACTCCTTCCACTTCTCCTGAACATGTGGCACATCCAAAAACCAACTCCAGTGATGTGAAAATGTTATTTATTAATTTATTCCCTCCAGGGGCCTTTGTAGGCATTGCAGAGAGGATACTTAAAACTACACATTATAATAACATTAAACACACGGCTGTAACTTATAAATTGCCAAAACAAACACACCTCTGAGCATCTAGTTTAATGGAACGTGTTGATGCATTGTTATATAGCGGGACACTTCCTATATGTAAGACACAATAGACCCTGCAAAACCCCATCAAGCAACACAACTGTCACCATTTTTTTTTCGGCGTAAAGCTCACGAATGAGCCTCAGTTCACGTCGAACGCTAATGCAGCATTCGAGTCCAATGTGAGCTCAGCCGAGTTCACAGTGACGGCGGACATAACATTCTTGTCGAACATATGCCCAAAGTATGAAGGCCTTGGGCAATTAGAGTAGTAGCTACTGTAATTCGTTCCATCACAATTTGGCAAACGGCAAAGGCTACTGTCTCGGTGAGTCAATATGCACGTTGGAGAGAGGCACATGACAACATATCATCAGAGTGCTCGTCTGCACAGATTTGTCGCACACCTTCACTCCCGTCTCTCTGATTGGCTCGAGGGGGCTGTGGCGGTTGCCCTTTTCCAAGTTACGGTGATACAAAGTATAGGCAGCCCACACTTTTGAAAAAAGTTTTGAAAAGACCGAAAAGATGTGTCAACATTTTTCAACAAGACTGCTCTTCGGGCAAGGGATGAACACAAATATGAATTATCTTGTCCAGGTAATTAAAACAAGTAAATAATTGACCGACTAATGCAATGCACTCTTGATGAAAAAAAGTATTGCTGCAATAAATCCTACGAAAGAGAAAAATGTGCAGTTAATCTATGCGTACACCAAAACGGTTGTTCCTACAGCAAGTTGAATAGCTTTGAAGCAGGTGCCCGCAACGATTTATTCATCCCCACACTCAATAAAACGTCGTCCTCGCAGCTGAAAATAAGTGTGCACTTCGCACTCACAAAAAAAGGAAGAAAAGCGATCGAATGTAGAATCGTCGATTAGCACAAAACGTAAAGATC
Source organism: Ixodes ricinus (assembly GCA_037355805.1). Taxonomy (NCBI): domain Eukaryota; kingdom Metazoa; phylum Arthropoda; class Arachnida; order Ixodida; family Ixodidae; genus Ixodes; species Ixodes ricinus. Next base: position 18,803 of record JAZHYW010017970.1, read on the forward strand.
GCAGGCGCTTCCTCGCTAAAAGTTGGCTGTGATTATACAGTTACCTAGGGCTGAAACAAATTCCCGTAGGCTCTACCTCCGACACATACATTTCGCATCGATTCTCAGACATTCCAACGTTCAAACAAAGCTAAGAGAATGCGAAATTTAATGCTAAAAGCACTCAAAGTTCTATCGATCCTCGAACACATCCGGGAATCCGACCACCGGTACGGAGATACGACTGATGCTGTCTCACAAGCGTTAATATCCAGATGGTCAAGAGCGATCTTGCGCAAAAAGGGTATAAAGTCTCATTCCTTCATGTTTTCACATTATATTCGCGTCAGCGCGCACGAAAAAGCCCGAAGTCGTCGGAAAGCAGCTGCACATCACGGCTACCGCGCACCGAACAAACTCGCATCCGCCAGCTCTGGGCGCTGCCATCTTACCGATGACGTCACGGCTATTCTTTCCTATCCCTGCATTCTCCTTGATGCTTGGGTAAGACAGCAAATGGTCTATAGACCATTTGCTGTATTCAAGCATCAGGAGAATGCGAAAGGTGTTCCACGCGCCGCACGCGCACGCCTTCCCGTATAAAATATTCAAAGTAAATAACCAAAATAAAGCGTTGACGAACGCGCGTGCAAGATGTCATTTGTTTTAGGTGTTTGCTTTAGAAAAGTTACTACTGCTGAGGCCAGCACGTGCGGCGCGTGGAGCACCAATCCCTGCATTCTCTTTGATGCTTGGGTAATATAGCAAATGGTCTAAACCTGCCCCCCCCCCCTCACTCACATCAATCCGCCTGCCGTCGTTCGAAGCGCCATCTGGATTTTAGTTTCATAACTGTGCGTTCCAAAGAGCAGAGCTGAAGCGCCACCTAGACGCCGTGCTTCGAAACGTGCGTATCCCGATTCCCATAGAATACACTGCAGTTACCAAAGCAGCCGTCCGGCGGCGCGTCGAGCGACGCCAGGCTAATACCAGGCGAGTCGTGGTGCGTGAGGGGGGGGGGGTACTGTTCGTGCATGCAGCGTCTATGAGCAGTTCCGTAACCGTAACCCCGTAACTAATAACGTTGACCCTGGTATCCTGGGCTCAATCCTTACCCCTGCCCATTTCGATCTGGATGAGCATCGTACCTTATTTACAATGCAGCGCAAAGACAACACAGAAATGAGACAGATAGCAAAGAACGGAAAGGGATAGGAAAGAACGGATAGAAAGAACGAATCTAGACATTTTTTTCTTAATCTAGCGGGTAAAAAAATATTTTTCAATCATCGTTTTCTTCTTTTTTGGGACGTTCTTTCCTATCCCTGTCTCCTTCCTTTGTTGTCTTTGCGGTACATTGTAAATATGCAAAACCAACTAGCCCAACAGCTCATTTTGATAGAGAATCATACCGGCGTGCGGTCGTGTATCACTACTGCGTGATGAACGTTAAGGACCCCAGGCTAGCGGTTGTACTGCACTGGCTAAATTTCTTATCTACAGCTGGGAGACTTCTCGCCCGTTGAGGCAGATCAAGTTCTAGGCTGTATGAAAATACTACACAACCCAATTATTAAAGAGGTGGATTGCACGCAGAGCGACAAGCCACTGCCATGCTTCTGCTCGTGCAGGCACGCCCGTGCAATAGCAAGCTTGTCAAGGCTACGTTCACGAGACCTTTTCAAAAAATGGCTCCTGGTTGGTTCCATTTTCAGTGTTCGTGCGTATGGTGCGTGATTTGCTCGCTTTGCGATGCGACGAACATGCGCGTGCTGGGCTGAGGAGATCGCACGGTGGGCTGAGGTCTTGTAAATATTACAAATGTGTACAGTAGACCATTTGCTGTATTACCCAAGCATCAAGGAGAATGCAGGGATTGGTGTTCCACGCGCCACACGCGCACGCCTTCCCGTATAAAATATTCGAAGTAAATAACCAAAATAAAGCATTGACGAACGCGCGTGCAAGATGCAATTTGTTTTAGGTATTTGCTTTACAAAAGTTGCTACTGCTGACGCCAGCACGTGCGGCGCGTGGAACACCAATCCCTGCATTCTCCTTGATGCTTGGGTAATATTGCAATAGGTCTGTTGGCGACAGGCAAAGAATTCAGTGGAAGCTCCGCCTCCAACACGCGCTTGTTGCCTTTCACCGGTCTTCGGCTACGCGTGCGACGAAGTGTTACCAAACGCAGAAAGCTCGAGATTGAGGCGGAGCGCGCATTAAAGTCATATGGCAAATTCCGCAAATAGATTTGAAGTGGTTACGGAGCGCTTTTTTCTTGGTGTCTTTATGCGCGTAGAAATGTGAGCACTGAGCTAGCTTTCGCTGCTATAAACGGGAGAACATGGAGCGGTTTTGGATCGCTCCAAATCTATCAGCGGAATTCGACATTAGCCCTGTCATAGACTAGATCAAATTCAGAAAAAACGCCTACTATAGACGCTTTACACACGCGCCAGACTGAGCCGCCATAGCCGACCTTCTCTTGTTTTACCGAGATACCGAGCCACTGAAATTGGTGTGACGAGCCTCCACAATGACCAATGCTGGGGAGAAGGACACAATGAAATCTAAGATGGCAATAACCTGGCCTGCTATGGTAATAATCAAGTGAAGTAAACGTAATAAGGGGAAACAAAAACTGAAGGTCAGCTATGGCGGCGCCCACGCATAGCTGCTGCAAACCGTCTATTTTTGTTATATGCTCTGTTTCACCTTATGATGTACCGCAGGAAAGGATACAAGCGCGAGCTCCTTGCTCTGGGGTATGGTGGCTATAGGGGTAGGTGTACCGAGCGCTCCGCATTCTGGATAGTTCTACGTGCCGCCGCTCATGACGACAAAAGTGGCGCTGTAGCCAGAGCTACCGGTGCATTTCTGCTCGAAGGGGCACGAGAGCGTCTCGTACTGCGCTGCGCTCATGCAGGACGCACTGCTACGCGTGGTGCACATTGAGTGCCGCGCGGTGGCACCAGGCGTAGGGTACCGGTAGAGTGCCTTCATACACACGCGCTTTTGCTTGAGTGGTGACATCTCAGCCATTTTTATGCCCAATCGTTTTTTTATGTATTTGAAGTACGCGCAATCCGGTGTCAATCAGCTCGATGCGCGTAGCTTTGCTAATGCAGAGACGCCATTTTAGCGCCCAAGTCATGCACTGAGTGCGCGAGAGCATCACGCGTTGAACATTCAGTGCAACAATGGATGTCTTCACCCTGAGACAGACAGACATGTAGGCACCCTAGGTACCGGTGCCATCGGCGTCATGAAGAAGTGGCACGCTATCGATTTTCTGTTCGGCACACCTCCCCTTACAGCCACCATATCTGGGGCACATCTCGGCGGCACAAGCTCTCGTGACTTAAGAGCGGCTAGCCAACGCTATAGAGCTCGCGCTTCGTGAAACGAAGTATACTAGCAAACGCCTGGCGCATTTTCGTGACACGTCCACTCGATGGCGCTCGCTACACTATGAGCCCAGAGCCGTTTATTGAGAGAGTTTGGCCATACATTGGTTTGGATAGGCGAGCATCTCGGGGCCAACCACAGGCCGCGAAACAGCCCCTAGCGGTGGTCGTGTGATCTAAATATGTGACACGACTATACTTCGTTTCACCTTATGTGCGAGCGAAGGCAAAACTGGAAGCGCGAGCACGGAAGCTCTGTGCGTTCAGGCTTTGCTCCGAGTGCATCGAGCTGGGGAGAAATGCAAAAAGCGCTGGTCTCGCGCTTCTAGCTTTGGCTTCACTCGTAGATAAAGTGAAACGAAGTATAATTTGAGCCGTGCCGAGCGGAACTCCGCGTCTCAAGACGCTCGCGCACCCCACCCTTTGCACTGTTTTCTTTCAGCCAGTCTCAGGACGCTGTTCTAGCAGTGCAGACAAAGGCATGGGCACGAGCGCGTGGCTTTGGAAGGTGCCTCCTATGCACGAGGTCTCGTACAAACAAAAGCGTTTCGCTGAGCTAGGCTCACGCGCCTGTGCCTTTGTCTTCACTGCAGACATTTGTGAGATGGAGTAGAGGTCTCCTGATTGGTTCTACGCTGTGTCACAAATTTAGTTTACGCTCTAAGCGTGGGGGAATCTTCGGCGATGCTTTTCCGTTGCCGTGCGAGCGGTTTCGGTAGGATCGTTATCCGCTTGTATTTGCTCGCGTGCAAGCGACAGGGAAGAGCCGTTTTCGAACGACGCTCGTTATAGGAAGCTTGCCAACTGATAGATCTATGAACGCTGTATAAAGTGGCACCACACTGAAAGAAAAAAAAAATGAAAGACGCTTACAAATCTTTGTAACGCGAAAATAGAGCGCAACTCTTGAGGAGGAGGAGGAAGGGTACGGAGAAGAGGTATGCCCCTCCCCTCCTCCGTACAATTCAGATTGGTTCGTAGGTCACGTGACGTCAGTCTTTCAGCTAGATCTAGCGGAGAAACTGAATTTGTTCATGGTTGACTTGACACGAAGTCAAGTGACGTCGTTTTCCCAGCTAAATTTAGTGGGAAAATCGACGTCACGTGACCTCAACACCAATTCAATTTCCCACTAAATTTAGCTGGACGGTTACGCCGACGGCGACGCCGACACCGCGAAACCCGAAAACGGGAGCTTAAGAGCTGCGCTCTGAACACATTGAGGCATCTTTACTCGAACAAAATACTGATGCTTCACGGCGCTGTTTGCAAAAGCCAAACAGTAAAATATATATATATATATATATATATATATATATATATATATATATATATATTAAAGAACAAGGATTATACAAGACCTAAGAAATATCAAAGCCGTAGTGTTGTTACATAGCGCAGGCCAGCGCAGGAACGCAGGGCAATAAAATTAACACGTGTGCTGTGTCAGTGTTCGGATGTCTTCAATTCGTGAGCAGGGAAACCCCAGCGGAAGCTCGTTACGGTAGCTGGCGTTGGTTTATACGTCCTTCTCTCTCACTGTGAGGAATACTTGCGTCCTTGCTCTAAAAGCAGAACTTATATTGTCATGTTCCTTTTGCATCTGGTAGCCAAAGTGGACGTTGGAAACGAATGTAGGCAATTTCAAGCTGGAAGTTTCTGCAAAACACATTCCTTTTTTTCTCTCTCTATCTCTTGACCATTTCATAAAAGGACTTCTACCCGATGCCATTTTCCGTGTTATACTTGTGGACAACTTTCTCTAGTTACGCAGTCAAAGCTATGGGCACGCATGCGCTTGAACATCTTGAGCGCCCATCAAAGCTGTGCACGCGCACTCTTAACTTCTGAAATGCCAAAGAAAGTTGTCCGCGAGTATTGTGGGTATGCCGCGCGCAATGTACGTTTTCTGAAGTTACAAAATTGCGCGTGCCGATGTGTGAATATTGCAGGCAAAGCTATGATTTGGTAAACATTGGAGTGGTGTGTACTAGCGACGTCCGCGACCAAAAACGTCGCGGTGGTCGGCTTTTCACGATTGGCCAAATCACGGGCATAAGAACTTTGTCAAAATGTCACCTTCGACGCTGCTGGTTTAAAAACGCGATGGCTCCTAGCTTCTGCAGTGCTTTTAAACACACCATCTTACTTGTCGCATCTCGATGGGAACTAGCCAGGGTCAGAACTCATGACGCCACGGGGAAGCGAATCCTTGTCATGACGTCACGAATCAACATCCTAAGAGCGCGCCACAAAAACGTCACGGAGTTGGATCCTGGGAGAATAGCGCCATTGCCTTCCCTGACTGATTGCAGGACACAAAGATATATTAACATACAGACGACCGAACCCTCGCAAGGAGATTCGCTGATCAGTCCCTGTTACTTAGGCAATCGCCATTTCGGTCTTTTCCGATTTTCGAAGTTTCGATAGGGTTGATCTGAACCAGCAGCGCCAAGATCACTAGGGAGCGTCATCGAAGTGAAAGCGTTCCTCGCCAATATAAACACCTTTGGCACTGCGTATGCATGCAAGCTATTCATCAATCATGTTTGCCTAAACAAATCTCCTATTGTTTTTAAAGGCTGAAAATTATTTTTTAGTGCCGCCAAGCAACGGCACTTCATGTGGTAAAAGTACGAAGATGCGTCCTCGTTTAGATAATGTGTGAATAACTAAATCTCCGTATACAAGAAATGTCACTATAAAGAACATGCCACCGCGATTTTGAATCAGCTCACCAAGAATAGAGAACTCAAGGAAAAACTGGTCACACCATGAACCAAAATGGGAGCCATACAGGGAGCTTGGTGCAACTTTTTCAGGATCTAGTTAATGCGCAACTTATAAAACAGAACTATATATCTGTAGATCCCAAGGTTAGAACAGTGCCACTAAAGTGCTAAATAAGGAAGTTTTAGAGAAAAGAGGGTCGGTATTTTCAGCCAGGGTAAATAAATTATGCATCGCAGAAAGCTCGAACTCAGTGAGAATGTGACGCTAACAAACGTTACCTAAAAAAAAAAAAAAGATTGAGAAACACGAATTTTGTTTGAGTCGACGTCTACCTAAGCCTAATGTCGTCAAAACAAGAACTGGCATTGCAAACGCTTGTGGGATTTATATCAGTGTAAGACACTTGCAAGAAAAAAAAATTTTTTTTCTTTCTTGCTGATGATTTTTTTTTTTTTACTGAAATAGGTGTTTGGGTGTTTTGTGTTCTCCACATCTCCTTGGAGCGGGTTAGCAAACCAGTACTCAGACGAAGAGCATGCCGATACAGGACATAAAAAGTGCACAACTGCCGGATTTTTTGAAATTTTACTAGCTGTGTTTCTAGTTCTAAAAATAGACATAAATTGTTTTGCAAGACGACGTTCGCGTGCCCAGTTTCATGTACGTTTATGTTTGGAATTCAAACTTGGTGAGGCGTGCCAAATGTGCTGGCCCAAACGGCCACACCGCCGCACCCTGCAGCTTTCGACAATTTCGAGCGCGGTGGGAACTTTGAATCTAGTCGGAAATCAGAGCTAATTTTACGTTATGTAAGCCACTATAACCTACGTCTTGACTGGCTGGCACCTCGCGCCACCTGTTGACCGCTTCCGGCAGTGGCGGACGCAGGGTGAAGAAGATCTAGTTCCAGATTGGCGGCGAACAGCCCGTGGCCCGAGCTCACCACGAGCGCACGATCTGCATGCGCAGCTGCGAGCACGCAACTCGTGTGTTCCGGAAAAATTCTGCGCCATCTATGAGGAAAAGGCTACAAATAAATAGCGGTTCAATCCCCCTTGAAACTGATAATCTCAAATCCCTGCACGATGGCGAACAAAACAAAACCGGCGAGGTTGGAAAGCTGGAACCTTAAAACATGTTTGTTTGTTTATCTTGGAGTAAAGAGAAATGAATTCACCTTCGTCGTCGCTACCATATATAGTTCAATATTTGCACCTTCCGTGGTGTCGGAACATGGCGGGCAGCATTGAATAGCTTATTTATAGGCACTAGGTGCTTTGAAGAATTTCCTCGTGACCCTGTGACGCGCTTCTCGCATTTCTTTTTTGCAACACTAACTGTGATTCACTGCAAGAACAAGGAAAAAGCGCGAGAAAGTATTTGAGACAAGAATCCTCTGCGTGAGGGACAAAATCAGCGCCACTTTTCCCGATTATGTCAACCTCAAAATTTCAGCCACCTTTCAAAAGATGGCGCAAGTGTGCGTCGTCTGCTGCAACATGAGTTCTTTTCTAAAATTTAGGACAATCAGTATGCTTTAAAAATTACAATAATAGAAAGTGATTTTAATTAGAACAGTGAAAAGCTCTAATTAAATAGCTGTCTTCTTCTCAAACCGATTTCTTGCGTACAGAGCCGAGCTCCAAAATAGTCCCATCATTTAATATTATGTTAAACAAATCTGAATATGAATATAATCAAATCAGCCTTACAGTGAACCAGCCCAATTCCTTTAGCATAAACAAAAATGAGATCAGATGTTAGAAATGCTATCTGAGAAAACCAAGAACGCGTGAAGGGAATTCTTTGAACTTTTATCACAATTAAGTGGTGTTTACAAGAGAACAGCTGGCGTTGCACTTCTCATAGTTTTTATGCTGAGTTCCTATGTTTACCAGAAGCATGCCCTTTAATGTCGTTGCTGCGTTGTCATGTGAAACCGAGTTACGACACTTCAAAATCAAACGAAAAAAGGCTCTCTTTGAATAAATATTTAAAACAAACTTTGAGTGTGCCAATTAAGAAATACACGTATACACAGAACCAGACGAGTCCTTCATCTATTCAATAAAAAACAAGAACGCGTCTTGGATGCATTACAAGTCTAGAAATTCGGAGTGCATAGATGTATGCCTTTGAAAATGTCAAATATGGCTCTGTTTGTTTTATTATTGTGCGTTAAGTTTTGAAGAATACATATCCCATTCTGCACTAAAAGAGTGATGATGAATTGGCAATTATTAAACAACGGCGGCAAAAGCAAGGCCCGCACGAGCCGTGTGCCTGTCTCGGGGGCGTGGCTATGTCGGCGATACCCGAGACGCGCGCGTAGCGTTTGAGAAGCGCCTGATATTGACATTAGTTCGCTTTCGCGGCTTCAAAAGCACGTGGGGCCAAAAGTATTTTTGGCCCGACGTGCAGACCTCTTCATTATCACCTTGGAAAACCCCACGTCAAATATTACGACGATGTTCTGCCTAAATGTACAATGAAGGCAATTTAGGACATTTTTTTGGCGATTGAACTGGGTTCCAGGCATGTCTCAGGCCACGTTGCCCAAATTTCAGCCGAAACCGGCGCTTGTGTGCCGCGCAAATCAATAAAACAGTCGCGGTAATAATTGCACCGGGATCGACTGGGGCGACGCCCCGAGAGTTGCGGGAGAAGCCAGGAGAAGCGGAGCTCGCGTGACCGATGCGGGCCAAGACGCGCGACGTCACAAACGGCGCGTCGCGCCGTTTGTGACGTCGCGCGTTTTGGCCCCGCCAAACGGGCTGACGCGCGCCGTTTGCGACGTCGCGCGTCAGCGATTGGTCGCTGACGCGCCGCTTGTGACGGCCAGAACGGCCAGATCGCTGCCGCTCTCCCCTCGGCATCTCCCCGGCGTCCGTCCTTCGGCATGCGGGCTGCTCGTTGCCGGCTGTGCGGTCTCCGTCGGGTGATAGCAGAGGCCGCCACGCACGTACTCCCGTTCCGTTGGTGTTCGGTTACCGAACGGAAGCTCGAACTCGCTCGCGAGAGCGGCATTGCCGTCCATGTTGACAAATTCGGCGAAACGACCGCGCCACCGCGCTGCTATAACCCACCGCGGTAACCAGAGTCTCGACGCCCTAAATGCTACCGGTACCGACAACTCACATGTGACGTCACTCCGTACGTCACCTCCGTTTTCGGAGGCCCAAAAACGAGAAACACAGATAGTTGAGTTTCGGTTTCTTCAGTTCTTTCGTAGGTATAGAAATATGCGTCACAAATGTCTATAAAAATTTAGGCAGTATGCCAGGTTCCCAAGAAGCCTAAAAACACAATGTAAACAAATTAAATTAAATTGCCTTCATTGTCCCTTTAAAGGAATCATAATTAAGCGTCTACCTTTTTTGCCGTTTCCACGTCTCTTGGTGTTTGGGGCAAGCCAGCGGGCACGGAGAGAGTAACTAAATATCAGTGCGTCATATTTTAAACGGACGACGCGGAAATATCCTCCACCAACGAGGGCGACCCCTGGTACCGAAAGCACGCAAGATGTGACGTCTTTGGACCTGGGTTTACTACTGGTCAGAGCCGCTAACAGCTTCTTTTTAGTCGAAATACAAAATATAAGTGGCGCGAACCGTTTCATATATTTATAAAAGTAGTTTTTGTTCAGTATTTTAGATCAGAAAAGAAACGAATGCAGTTTATAAAGTGCGGAAACAAGAAATGACCCGTCGACATACCCGCCACCAAGCGGCGAAAAAGGCGGCGCATACTAGAAAGGGGGTAGTGGGATCAGGCACCGACACGGAAAGGTCCCGGATGTACACGGCGGCGCTGCGGTCGTATGGACAGGAGGATCCGACCGGCTCCGAGCGTTCCGAAGGCCTTCACCGAGAAGCTTTGTCTTGCGGTTTGGCCGTTTGGCGGTATGGCAGCGCGAAGTGGCTTCCATTCTGAACTGATCTTTACCCCATGTTTGCTGTCGTTTGTGGCCAATGAAGTGTCATGCCGAATTAGCAGTTTAATTGAGCAGCAAATGCAATGAGACCGCTCTGGCTGCCCGCTGCATACAGCCTATCCAGAACATGCTTTAGTGGCGCCCTCTTGAGCTGTCGACACGGAGTGCGGCAGCCGTGACCGCTCGCTGAGCTCACTACCCATCCTCTAGTTCACGGCCACTCAAGCAACCAAGGACGTCTATGAAGGAGGTTATTTTTTGCTTGTTTTTGTAATTTTAATTTGCCTTTAACTTTTAAAATAAAGTGAATTTCGAGAAAAGAAAAGTTTCACTAAGTTGCTACGTTCAGTGCGCTCAGGTTCGGTGCAAATTACAAAACAAGTAAAGAAGTCCTTGCAGGGCCCCTTTAAAGGGTCCGGCAAACTTTGCAACTCCCCAGGTTGGCGAAATCGGTTTACTCGAGCGGGCGAATTGAGGCGCAACCAACAGCGCAGTCAAGGCAACGGCGTGGTTGTAGCCAACATTGAGCTAAACGTCATCCCCAGTGAACCTTTTTGCTTGTTTTTACTTCTCCAGGCAAGCGTGGTGGGTGACGTCAGCAACGTTTCCTCTTGGCGCTCAGCGGTGTCCACGTGATTGGCGTAACGCGCCTGCGCAGCGCGCTTCTTGTGGGCAGTACAGCCGTCCCGCCGTCTACCCGCCGTCTCCCGCGTCACAACTACCGTCGTTGTCTCACCGCTTGTAATTATCGTCTCTCGGAGTTTCGTTCACACTACGGACACTACATGCGCAGACTTAGGCCGCAGTTGTTGGGACGCCGTCGAATGTCGTAGACACCGAAACGTGGCAAAGAGTGCGGTGCAGACGACACTTGCGTCTGGCATATGCCCGCCCCATATCCCGCCCGACGTTTCGTAGAGCATCACGTGACATCTCGTACCACATAGTAGTCATGTTCTTGGCGGCCCGAGGCCAATGTTGCCGGACAGAGCCGAAGATTCAGCTTCATTTCTGCTCGTGTTTAAAATTATATTTAAAAATATATATCCTATCTTTTGCGAAGCAAATGACGTAGTGTCTTATGCTAGGGCTTTTTGACGTTAAATCACCCATTATCCCGAAATCTTCGGAATTGAGCGGAGTTGCCCTTTAAAGCGAGAAGTCACGTCATTTTGTTTTCGTACCCTGTAAAGCTGATACTGCAGCCAATGTCACAAGCACGAGTGGTCTAGCGCACACCAGCTCGGAGCACGTGGAGCGAAAGCTCGCGCTGCAGAACCCAGGGATCCTGGGTTCAATTCCCACCCCTGCCCGTTTCGATGTGGATGAGCATCGTACCGGCGTGCGGTCGTGGACCACTACTGCGTGGTGCACGTTAAAGACCCCAGGCTAGCGGTTGTACTGCACTGGCTAAATTGCTTATCTACAGCTGGGAGACTCGTCGCCCTTTGAGGCAGACCAAGTTCTAGGCTGTATAAACATACACACAACCCCCGATTGTCACAAGCACGAGAGCACGAGGTCACTGCCTTGAACAGTTCTTTCACAAAGCGAGCACTCGCGTCAGAAATGCTCGTCTCAAAGCTAGAAGCTCGGGTTAGCTCGCGCTTCTACCTTGGCTGCAGTCTAAGCTTAAGGGCCAACAGGGGTGTGCACGGCTGCTAAGCGCCTGCTGACGGTGGGCTTCCAGGGTTTTCTTGCAACGTGCATTCCACACCATCAAGAGTGCCGGTCTTAGCAGCCTA
>JAZHYW010017971.1:0-11516 GCA_037355805.1 Ixodes ricinus
ACATAAGTTTGATACTTCCTAATAAAGGTCACGATATGTAACCAAAAAGATAATAGAGAGTTTTAGTAGATCGTTCCGGTGACTCCGATAACGATACCCGATACTCTGCCTCCGCCTTTGCGCTTACATATTTAGTATCGTTATCGGGGGTATCGGAGGTATCGGAACGATCTACTAAAACTCTCTATTGTCATTTTTACTAAAGTTTGTTTTTATTACTTAGGAAACTTTATATTCCAGTGCAACGACATCAAGAAATGATACTTAATAAAAATAATAATAATAATAATTATTATTATTATTATTATTTATTATTATTATTATTATTATTATTATTATTATTATTATTATTATGGGATAACTCTGTATGCCAATTGTTCCTTATTTTGGCAGAGTAAAATTGATAGTATTTTAAGGGGTATTTTGAAAAGTGTCGCGTAGAGCCCTACAGGTGTGCCAAGTGACGAGTTGTTTTCATACCTATGCCTCCCGAGTTTCTATGCGCTTTTCAAAAGATGTGTGATTTCTAAGCACTACTGGCAGAGTCCTTACAAGATTCCTCGTGTCGCCCAACGTACCCTAAGGGAGGGCGAGCGTTTCGCGGTGCCACGTGTGTGCACGAGGTACGGAGAGCGACTGCGCTCTTACTATGTGCCTCAACTTTTTAACGGTTTGCCGCCCTTGTTTTTCCACGCCAACTCAAGGCGTCAATTGAAAAGGCTTTTAAATAGCGTTTGTTAATGCTTTGCTCTCTCAGATCGAGTTTAGCCGTGTTTCGTCGCGCGCTGGGCGGGGCTGGTGCCGGGGTTGCGGGCCGCTGGGTCCGGCTGCTGGCGGGCCTGGGGTCACGTGGTGGATGCTTCGCCATGCAACTTTCGGCGGAGCGGTTGCGGCGTGATGGCGGGATGGCTTGTGGTTGGATTTGGCGGCCCGTGGCACCGGCCTCCGGTACAGTTTGGGGTGAAACGGGGTATGTTTTCCGCGAATTTAACTCTCCCTCTGTCTGTCTTTGTGCGGCTGAGGATTTTGAAAGCGAAGGTTGATTCTTTTTTACTCCGGTTATTTATTTATTCAGTTTGCCAACATGCTTTCGAACATGCTTTTGTTGTTTCTTTGTTCATCTTTTATTGTTGTCAATATGATCTATGCCGAAGCAACAATTTATACTCCCGAATCTTAGTTCTGCGTTTGAGATGTGTGTTTGCCCATTTGCTTTTCCTCTTATGCTGTTATACATTTGTTTTTTGTTTCTTTTTTGTTTATTTCTTACGTCATTAGTCATTTGTTTCGTGAGCTGCACTCCAGCTCCAAGACACCGTGTATGGTAGTCTGCATGTAACTTTTTGAATGTTTCTATGTACTACATTTCTACGCCACTGCCGGGTCCAGTCATACAAGCCGTTTTTGGCTTCGACGGACCCGCATACATGTATTGATCATGCAAGAGAGATGCAATAAAATTATTATTATTATTATTATTATTATTATATTATTATTATTATTATTATTATTATTATTATTATTATTATTATTATTATTATTATTATTATTATTATTATTATTATAAGTTTATTTCGACATGCATATGTCTGGGAGGCTGCTGCAAAAGAAGACGCGAAGTCCTCTGACGTGGCCACCAGCCCCCAGGAAGAACAAAGATAGGAAGAACAAAAACTTCCATGACCATGCAAGATACGCATTCGAGCCATACTACGTCCAGTCGTTGAATAGAGCGTTTTTTTTTCAAAAGTCCTCGGTATCCTTGGCATCGCCTGTCCGCCATTGCTTGATCACGTGCTGTGAGCGCCCATTGGACACGAGGGTTGCGTCAGCGTTCAGGGTGAACTCGGCTTAGCTCGGATCCAGTCACGCGCTTCGCGCCCACGAAATGGCAACCATCAATGTTGCTTGATGAACTTTTGAGAAGGGTTCATTATGCTGTGTGCTTGACCTATATAGGTGATTTCATCTCAACTCAGGCACGAATTTTGGATCGAACTTTTAGTTTTGGTAAAAAAAAATACACGTTCGCGAGCAATTCCTATAATAAAAGAAGACGCAAACGGCGAGTTCGTCGGATTTTTCGTTCTCATGTTATGGACCATTGAAGCGGCCAAGGTTGAAACTGACGTTTTTCTAGCTTGTCGGGGGTGCCATATTTCACTCCATCTTTTTTCCATACTTTTTACGCTACATCAATATAACTTCTTTGGGAACACTCTCGAAATATGCTTTTTTTAAACTAGTTAAGCATCTAATCATAAGATCCTTAATGGTTTTTTTTGTTTTTAATTGTCAAACCGCCCTTCTGCGACGATATTCGATGAAGTTCAGCGAGCTGTGCTGTGTGACCTAATCAACATATTTTTATGATCTTTACATCACCGTAAAGCTCCAATTAAGCTCTTTCTTTTGAGTATCATTAAAATATGTTGCGCCGAATACATAATGCGCAACATGTGCCGGAAGAAAACAAATATTTCGAAAAACTAGCAAGTTTGGAGTCGATTTTCTAAAAATACCCACCTTTTATTTCTTTCAGTTTTTCTTCACAGTTATGTAATATAGTAGTCTATCAGGAACTACCAACAGAAATCGTAATATATTGTTTCTATGGCCGCTATTAAGACTCGAATCTCGTGTCAAGAGCATTTTGAACGGGACTTCGCACAGGCGCTCTGCTGAGCAGAATTTTGGCCTATGAAAGGTTTTCTATTTATCGTTAGCAGGTACATCAATATTCAACCATAAACCTTTGATGAAATTGGGAGTAGTGAACTTAAGAAAAGCTACTTAGAAGTCTGTATCCACAAGCGGGCACAGCGTTTACTTCCTCCCAATACGGGGGAATGCAGATCGTTAGGGAATTCCTCTGGGGCATTTTGCTTTCGGCTTTGAGTTTGAAATACCGAACTTGATATGTAATTGTCATATTTATTATGTCAAACAGATATTTAGTGCATATTCATATGTACGATTTAGTATCTGACGCTTAGGAAGTACGGTTTATTTTGTGAGCATACGGACTCTTTCGTAAAATAACGAGCATTTCAGGGGGATCGGTGGCCGAGTGGCCTAGCGCACACCAGCTCCGAGCACGTGGAGCGAACGCTCGCGCTGCAGAACCCGGGGATCCTGGGCTCAATCCCCACCCTGCCCGTTTCGATCTGGATGAGCATCGTACCGGCGTGCGGTCGTGTATCACTACTGCGTGGTGCACGTTAAAGACCCCAGGCTAGCGGTTGTACTGCACTGGCTAAACTGCTCATCTACAGCAAGTGACTCGTCGCAACTTTAAAAAACAAAAATGCCTGACCAACGACTCGCTGTATAAATATCCACACAACCCCAATTAATTAATTAACGAGCATTTCGTAGCGTGTAAGGCTTCAAATGTGTTAGTCATGTGTTTAGGTTTAATTTCTATTTTCAGTGATTCATGCCGGGTTACTTAGACTTTTCCCTCTTAACTTTAGTTTGTCCAGGAATCTAGATGTTACGTATCTTCTCCGTCAATACATAGGGCGAAGCTCACACACCTTGCGGATCACGCCAGTGCCAAGTAAATAAATATTGTTAGGATGAATAGTGTGGCTTCACTGGCTTTTACGCTCAGATATTGAGGTGAGTACTAACATTAAATAGGAAACCTTACATAGGTCAAAATTCTGCTCACCTGAGCGTCTATGCCCAGTCCCGTTCAAAACTCTCACAGAAAGAGATTCGAGTCCTAATAGCCGCCACACAAACAATATATTACAATTTCTGTTGGTAGTTCCTGACAGACTACTATATTGCCTAACTGTGAACAAAAAATGAAAGAAATAAAAGGTGTTTTCTTTTAGAAGATCGACTTCAAACTTGCAAGTTTTTCTAAATATTCGTTTCTCAGGCAAATGTTCCGCGTTATATGTTTAGCGCAAAATATTGAAATTATACCCAAAAGAAAGAGCTTAATTGGAGCTTTACGGTGAGGTAAAGATCATAAAAATATATTGATTACGTCACACAGCACAGCTTGCTTAACTTCGTCAAATATTGTTGCAGAAAAACGGTTTGACAATTAAAAAAAAACATTAAAGATATTAGGACCTAGACGCTTTATTAGCATAACTCGCAGTTTGTATCTTCTTTTATAAGGATAAAGGAATTTATAGGTAGCTACTAGAAATTCCAGAGGAGCTAATTATAAGTTAGTGTATTTTGTGAGTCACTTGTATTACTGGGCGACAAGTGAACAAAAACCAAAATGTAAGCTTTTATAGCCGCCATAAAACAAAATATTACATTTTCTGATTATTTTACTTTATGAAGCACTGCAATGGGTAGCTAGAGAAAAACAATTTGCCAAATAAAAGGTAGGCTTTATAGAAAACCGACCTCCAATCGCAATTTTTTTAAATAGTCCTTGCTTTATGAGAAAATACTGCCCTTTCTCTTTTACACACATCAAATTTGTTATCATTAGAAGGAGTATACTCTAAGCTTTCTGAAAATACTAAATATATGTTAAGACACCTCATGTAGGTCACACGGAAGAGCTGGCAAACTTTGACAAATATCGTCCAAAAACATCATATCGGCAAATTTTCTCAACTTTATTTGATATAAATAATCGCGTTAAAATTACTTATCAGAAAATAAGTGTGTTCACAGGTATCTATTAAAATAAATAAGATGCGCCAATTTTGAATTAGTGTATCTTTGCGAGTAAGTTGATTTACTTACAAAACAGTCAAACAAAATCAAATTTTAAGCTTTTATAGCTGCCATACAAACAAAATATTACATTTTCTATTTGTATTACCTTATAAAGCACTGCAATAGCTAGTTAGAGAAAAATATTCAGCGAAATAAAAGGTGTTTTTTTTTTAAATCGACCTCCAATTTGCAAAAGAAAATAGTGAAATAGTCCTTGTTTCACAAGAATACACTGCCCTTTCTCTTTTGCACACAACTTTAAAGTTCGTTGTCAATAGAAAGAGTACTCCCAGCTTTCAGAAAATACTAAATATGTTACAATATCTTAAATAGGTCACACGGAAGAGCGGGTCAAACTTTGGCAAAGATTGTCAAAGGGACACACTTTGACAATATTGAAAACAAAAGTGAACATAAATAATCACAATAAAAGTATTGACCATAAATAATCCCTATCCTGTGAGTGGCTGAAAAAAGTTACATTGAACTACCAAAAAAAAGAAAGGCGAAAAGTTGAAAGGAGTGAAACATGACACCTCCGACAGGCAAGAGAAAGGTCAGGTTGCGCCTCGGCTGCTTAAAATGTACATAACTCGAGAACGAAAAATCGCCCGAACTTGCGGTTTGCACTCCCTGTCACAAAAGGGTTTTCCCAGAACATATATTTTTTCGTCAAAATTAAAAAAATTCCACCACAAATTCGTGCCTGAGTTGAGATGAAACCACCCATATACACTTTCTTCTGGCATGCCATCTTTTGGCGATATATTTTACACCCAGCACGCGTGGCAATAGACCACTCGCTAATCCCCCAAGCACCCCGGCCCGCACTCGAGGCATCATGGGAACGGTGTTCCAGTAATTTCGACCAATTCGATGCTTACACCCTTTCACGTGTAATGCTGAGTCGTCCCGAATGAGCGTCGCGTAGAGTCCAAAGACCTGTCAATAGCACTTTTAACATTTGTCGTAAATCTCAGCGTTTTTGATACTGCGCATGCCATCCACCCTTCAACCTGGCGGAACTGCAGAAATCTATAACAATATTATCATTCTCTTACAGTTTCAAAGACGCCGATACTAACTTAGAAACGCTAAAAATGATAGAAACAGCCCAGCTGACTCTGTGCTAAAACGTGGTTTTGGTTGTCAATTCTCAGCTTTTAAGCAATTCCTACTAAAACAGCAATCACGAGAATGATAATATTATGATAAATTTTTGCAGCTCAGCTAGGTTGAATGGTGGATTCCATGCACAGTATCAAAAACGCTCATATTGACGAAAATTTTAAAAGTGATATGACAGGTCTTTGGACTCGTACACGAGGATTATTCAGGATGACTAGGGATTACACACTCAAAAGTGTGTAAGCACCGAATTGGTCGAAACTGCCGATCACTAGGGAACTGGAGGAACACCGTACCCCTTATTCCTCGAGTGCGGGCCGGTGCACATGGAGATTTAGCGACTGGTCTATTTCGTAGGAAAATATAAATACGTGTAGCCCTCTTGTTATATGAATTGGAGGGCCGTTGTTCTAACCTTGAGCACTACCGTTCCAGTCTTGTTCCCACACCGCTGGGGACGGCCTAAAAAGTGGCTCTTTTGCCGGGGGAAACAAAAGTGCTCAAGGCGGCCGCAACGAGTGCTATTGAGCTTGATGGCGTTGCGGCCAGAGTGGCTGACGGCGAGCAAGCGAGGAGCGGCGCGAGGCCCGAGCAACGCAAAAGCAGTTGGTGCAGCCTCAGCATGGTTTGAAGGAGGGTCTTTCCCTATGGGAGGGCGTTAAGTCCGGTTAGCTTGACCGCTGAGGATGTATTGCAATACCCTATGCCTCCTTTCAGGATCCCCCTATGGCTTTGTTCACCAGTCGAGGTCCTGAGGGCGATCTTCGTGGTAATATTTCAATCTTTTACAGGATTCCTTGCACAAGTTCGCCGAAGAGCTGGAGCAGAAGAGCCTCAAGTCCAAACAGCTGGTCAAGAGCGCTTGGCGTGACTTTTTGGGCAAGTTCTTCTTCGACTGCCCTCTCGAGTACTGGGCGCAGAATCTGACGTCAGCGTCCAAGCTGCACCTCTTCCGCTTCCGGCACAGGCCACGCCCAAACGCAGAAGAGGTGCGTCACTGGTGTAGCTCCTTGCCTCGGCGTACTTCAATGCAAAATATTGATTTTAAGAGTTTAACCGCCCCCGGTTTTAATATTCGACACAAACCAATAAAAGTATAATTTAAAAAAATTCCAACGTGGACATTTACATATTTTCTGGTTTTCCCCATTGAACCCCATGCATTTGCCGGTCTCCGGCGACGTTATATCAGTTCAGTTACTCGCGATTCCAATTCACTATAGGTGGCGCCACTCGTTGTCCAAAATGGCTGTTATAGTGAGGGTCGGAAATGCGTGCCGGTATACCAGTTGCTGAGCCTGTCTAGTGTGCTGGGCTTCACTGAGTGACACAAATTATTCCTGCTTATACGAGGAAGTTAGGGAGTTATGAGCGCAGGTCACCTCCTTAATCCCGAAAACAAAAACGGTGTTTAGCCTAATATTTACGTCAGGAGGCATCTTTTAGTTCTAAACAAGCTAAAACTAACCTTTATTTTGGATTTGATTTCTCCGTATAGGTGTTAATTTCGAATTCATTTATAACTCAAGGTGTGTCTCAGCGTAATTATTGAGTTAAATAGGTTGTTCGCGGAAGCTTTACATTGTGACATACGTGTCCGATTCAGGCACTTAAAAATATTTTAGAGAGTTCAGTGTTCCTTTAACTACAGGGTCTCTCATACACCTTAAAAAGCACAGAATATTGAATTTGTTAAAAAAAATCAGTGCTGATAATTGCATGTTCTTGCTTTGCTGCCTTTTCTCGCTTAGATAATTGTCATGTGAAATAGAACTGCGGGCCTTTTAATATTTTTATTCTTTAGGTATTTAGGCGATTAATTGTTTTAGCATTATTACCAGCACAAGAATAGCAGGATCAATCCAAATTTTACAAAATATCGCCACGGGTGATGAGGTTTACAATATGTTCACAAAACATATAAATTAACAGACGCTGTTCTCACTACAAAAACTCAGAGACGAAGATCCGAGTCAGACAGCAGACTTGTGTGCTTTCTTAAAGGGGCCCTGCAAGGACTTTTTTACTGGTTTTTAATTTGCACCAAACCTGAGCACACTGAACGTAGTAACTTAATGAAACGTTTCTTTTCTCGAATTTAGCTTTATTTTTAAAGGTTACAGGCAAATTAAAATTACAAAAACAAGCAAAAAATAACTTCCTTCATGCCGTCCTTGGTCGCTTGAGTGGCCGTGAACTAGAGGAGAGGTAGTGAGCTCAGCGAGCGCTCACGGCTGCCGCACTCCGTGTCGACGGCTCGAGAGGGCGCCGCTAAAGCATGTTCTGGATAGGCTGTATGAAGCGGGCAGCCAGGGCGGCTCGCATTACATTTGCTGCGCGATTAAACGCTAATTCGGCATGACACTTCATTCGCCACAAACGACAGCAAACACGGGGCAAAGATCAGTTCAGAACGGGAACCCCTTCGCGCTGCCATACCGCCAAACGGCCAAACCGCAAGTGAAACCTTCTCGCCGAAGGCTACCGGAACGTTCGGCACCGGTCGGAACCTTTTATGCTCGCCGCTCGTCGGTGCCTTATTCCACTACACCTTTCTAGTATGCGCCGCCTTTTCCACCGCTTGGTGGCGGGAATGTCGACGGGTCATTTCTTGTTTCCATACTTCATAAACTGCATTGATCTAAAATACTGAACAAAGACTACTTTTATAAATAATTGAAACGGTTCGCGCTACTTATACGAGGGGTGATCAAAAAGTTCCGGGACTGATTTTGTTGCGTAAAATGTAAGAGCAGTACAGTGATGAGAGCTCAGCAGTCAAAGGAAAGAACCTTCGTGTCTCATTATACCAAAAGGCGTCGTTCTGTGAACATTTGGAGCTGCGCTACACTAGTTTGTTTGACCACATGCATGAGCATGATGGCGATCTTTCCATAGAGTGCAAACCAAAGCGAGAACGAACATCGATTTTACGTCAAACTCGGCAAATCTAAAACAGAGACCTCTGAAATGATTTAGAAGACTTGTGTCAAAAAGCAGTGAAGGGTGCGAGGTGTTTTAACTGGCACTCGCGCTTCAGGAACGGCAGAACATCGCTGAAAGACGGAAGAGCGGTAGGGTGACTTTATCCGCCCTCTCCTTGACTTCAGTGACGTTCGGCCATTCTTGAGGCGCGAGTGCCACTCAGAACACCTCGCACACATCACTGCTTTTTGACATCAGTCTTTTAAATCATTTCAGAGGTCTCTGTTTTAGATTTGCCGAGTTTGACGTAAAATCGATGTTCGTTCTCTCTTTGGTTTGCAGTCTATGGAAAGATCGCCATCATGCTCGTGCATGTGGTCAAACAAACTAGTGTAGCGCAGCTCCAAATGTTCACAGAACGACGCCCTTGGTATAATGAGACACGAAGGTTCTTTCACTTGACTGCTGCGCTCGCATCACTGTACTGCTCTTACATTTTACGCAACAAAATCAGTCCCGGAACTTTTTGATCACCCCTCGTATTTTGTATTTCGACTAAAAAGAAGCTTTTAGCGGCTCTGCACCAGTAGTAAGCCCAGGACCAAAAACGTCATACGTTTGCGCGCTTTCGGTACCGCGGGTCGCCCTCGTAGGTGGAGGAGGTTTCCGCGTCGTCCGGTTAAAATACGACGTACTGGTATTTAGTTACTCTCTCCATGCCCGCTGGCTTGCCCGAACCCCAAGAGACCTGGAAAGCGCAAAAAAGGTGAACGCTTAAATTGCCTTTGCGCGTGACGCAGGCACATAGCCAAAATTTTTGCTTCTGGGGGGGGGGGGGGGGAGGGAGGGGGGAGGGAGGAGAGGAGGCCCCAGCAAAATGGAAGATTTCGGGGGGGGGGAGGGGAACCGGGCCCCATGCCCCCCCCCCCTGGCTACGTGCCTGGCGTGACGCATAGGACTTTATATTTCATCCAGTGTTTGATTGTTTGTCTGTCTTGATAATGATGTTAGCTTTTGTATGCTAAAAGAAACCAAAATGAGACAGTTCTAGAAAGACTATTATGGTTAATTGGCATATTTTATGATCGTGGCGTTTATTGCTGCAATTAGTATTAACAGTAATAATACAATTAAGATATTTTAATAGGTAGTTTTTCACGATCTGATATAATTTGTTGCTTATTATCTAATATAAAACGCGCAAACAATATGGAAATCAAAAGTGCACAAATTTTCATCACTAGTGCCCATTGCAGCATTTTTTTATTATAAAATTAAAAATTGTATAAAATCATTGAAAACATTTTAGCTAATCTGAGAAATCCACGTAAAATCACATAAATTGTGGGGAAACTATCAAAGTCGCGACTTTTGACAGTGGGCAAAACTTCCAAAGTTGCCGCCAACCCTTCCAAACAAAATCCCCCCCTCCCCCCCCCCCCCCAAAAAAAAATAACAATTTTTTTTTGGTTAAAAAGTATGTCAAAACATTTTTTTTCCTTTTCACGCGCCGTTGTTTTGCCAATCTCAGCCTTTCCAGTTTGAAGGAACGCCTACTTGCTTGCACGTCTGCTCAGTGCAGCACGTTTCGTTGGCGTTGGAAGCCGGTGAAACAGCAGTGAGTTTTAGTATTGCGTATACGAGCGAGCGCAAGCACTATGTGTTCACGTTGGCGCTGCGTGTTCCACACTGCGCGTGTGCGGAGCACCAAATTGCGGTCGTAAATTCGCGCATGGCAACGACGCGCATGAGCAGCGTGGAAAACGCACACTCTAATGCAAACGCACTGGAGCTTGCGTTTGCTTCTATACAAATTCCTAGAGCTCTTTAATAAGGTACAATCCCATACTGGCTGAAGCACTACATTCGGACAAGGAAGAGTGTTGTTTGTATTTACAAATGACATTTCGTGAGCCACGATCACGAGCAGTTCGCCAGTGCCCGCTGGGCAAGAGAACCGGAGACCCTTACCGTGGCCTCCGCGATCGTGCTGCCGGCGGCGCGCCGTTGCTCCTGGCCGTCCCAATCGGCCGGAGAGAGCGTAAGGTGAAAAGGGGGCGTGGCCGTGTCTTTCGCCGCACCGCGGCGCGCGTAGCCTAAAGGTCGCTTTCCCTGTCGCGGGCGGGCGTAGGGGACGAAAACTCGGCCGTTGCAGCCTGTGTGAGACGTTTAATGGAAAATTGCTACCGCTCATCAATGGGGTGGATCGTAGTAGTTACAGGTGCCATTAATTCTTGGCCGTTTAAATTTTTTCGTGGACTGGGCCTGTTGTGAAGCATAAGTGAATTTATTGCACAGCAGTAATTTGTATTTTTGGCGGTCACACGCAGCGTTAAAAAGGATAAGGCATCTTGTTTTATTTCTGGAAAACCTGTATTTGTTATTTTAGTATGTGAAAGTAGTTTTTATGTGAACAAACAGCGCAATGCGCCTTGATTTTTTTTGTACCGACGATATTAATTTTTGTGTGCATTCATTCAAGAGGAAAAGTAAGTGAAGTGTGGGCTTTCACAGCGCACAGGTGTCTTACAAACCGTTGTTCCAATCCAGTGTTGAATAGGACAAACTTCCTGCAATGCTTAAGGTTGAAGTTGCATGGCTGGAACTGGGTCAACTTTTTTATTATGAGGTTTAACGCGTCCGACGCTACAGATGCGATGAGGCGCGCCGTAGTAGATGGCTCCGGTTAATTGTGACGAATGAACTCATACTTCTAGCGAACTTTAACACAGGACGAAGAAAGAAAAGACAGCAATACGTAG
>JAZHYW010017972.1:0-15256 GCA_037355805.1 Ixodes ricinus
AAGTCAAGGTAAGGCGTAGGGACTTTCCATTTTCCCCGGAGGGGGGTCGGCTGGAGAAGCTCTCCGAGGGGGGGGGGTGCTGCGCGTTATTTTTTTTCGTTGCCGAACTGAGATTGACGCGAACGATGAGCACGCTGGGATTCCACTTCCCATGTATTATGTCAAAAAAGGCAACGTGGGCGTTATTTCGCTTACATGCCACTACTAGAAGCTCGTTACGTGGCACGTAAACAAAGCGCTCTCGGCGACTGGATCATGGCCCGAACAGCCCCGGGGGGGGGGCTCTGCCCTCTCGGATCTGCCAGGGGGGCACGAGCCCCCGATGCTCCCCCGAAGTCTACGCCTATGGTCACAGGCCAATTAGTCCGACCCCAAACATCTGGGATCGCAACCACTGTGCTAACGCCACACAAAGCCCCCCCCCCCCCCCCTTTAAAAGACAAGAAAGCTAATAGCGAAGAGAGCGCGTGTTCTTCCGAATAAAGTCACTTCAGACCACTGTCACTTACAGGATGAGAGGAGCAGGCTGCACATTTCGAACGAGCGGTCACCAGCAGGAGCTCGTCTCCCGCCGTGCTTTGGGTGCGCCTTCACGCCCGAATCTCACCAGATGCCCAAGAGCCATCGCGTTGGAAACGGACACTTTCAGAGACCCCCTGCCGTTTTCATTCCGTCAGTGACCACAGCTTTCCTGTTTGGTTGACTAGTGAAGTGTTCAACGAATAAAAACGTTGCAGAGAACATCATTCAGGGTGCCGGAGCTCAAGAACTCGGCCGCAGGCGTTTCCTTTGCGGTGCTTACCTTACACGGATCCGGGACGTCATGCTGGGAAGGTCCAGTCCTGCAACAAAAACATAGAGGCAATAATTAGATCGAAAATTACGTACCCTTCACTCGCGACAGCATCGTTGCTACTGCAAGACAGCGGCAGCACGGGGGTACTGACAAGAACATTAATATAACTATTTTTCGGTCATATCTGACCACACGGCTCGTGCTAAATTTCCTCGAATACAGCGATACAGGTCAGAACCAATTTATAGCAGAATAAACGTGTAGAAGCCGACTGCAGAATTTACAGTTGTTGGAAAGTTCATGTGTGCACTGTAAGAACTTTCTGCGCTGCCTCAAGTCAAGTTCTGTGCACTGCAACAGCAAATTAAGGAGTGGCGAGTCAAGGGGCATTAACTCTCGTAGAAAATAATGGTCGACATGTTGCCCCACAAAGGAATTGGTCAGAGGCTCGTGAGGCCATATGCTGACGGAACCCAAACTGACGGTTTAGATATCAACACAAAATCAACGTTGTAGGTGGAATGACTTTTTATAGACTGTATCACTATGTAATATTACCTCTCCATTATTACGCTAAATGCATAATAAATAAATAAAAAATGCTACAAGGATAATCCTGGGACGCGACTCAAAAATATTGTCACGAATAACAATAGATGAGGCGACAAGAACTGAAGCAAATTAAACGTTTATTAGGGCGAACCTATGCCCAAACACGATTAGATTGAGCTGACGATAACTGGCGTCGATTACGGCGTAACAGCAGGACCGAGCGCAGAGGAAAGACTGACCTGTACGGCGGGGCGCAGTTTCTGTTAAGCCTTCCTGAGAGCCGAGAATGTTCTGCCTGTGTTCTTCTTGAGCTTTACGTTTTGAGCATGAACAACCTAAACGGTTCACCAGCCTTCTTGGACCGTCTACTTTATTAAAATAAAAAATAAAAAATACAGGTTGCAGTTCCGCCAGCCGATCCCGAGCCGCCTGCGTGAGCCCAGCGCGTGCCGCCAACCCGGCTACATAGAACGTTTTTTTTTTTTTGTGTGTGTGTGTTTTCTTTTGCGTGAGTTGATTACTAAGGTGCGCGGGCGGCTTATGATGTATCTTGAGCGGTTTCAGCTCTTCAACAGCATGGTCGATGAATCCAAAAAGAGCACAAAGTTGTGCAGGCAGTTCCAGAATGCATGAGTGTCACGCGAGCCGCAGATACTACGCTACTTTCGCAATATGAGGCTCCAAATTGTCTCGCATCGTTTCCTGGTCTGCGCCAGATCAACGCTGACCGATCTTGTTTTTCGAAGCACAAACGCGAATAAAAGGTAGGACATTGAAATTGCTTTGTTACGAAACTGATGCTTGGGAGGATGACAGGGACTGGGGAGGAATTCCACGTGAATGTCACTGATCAGCAATGGGTCCTTCCAGACTCCCGTGTTATACGAATTTGACCAACACGTCCAGGACAGCGAGGTGTTGTTAGACGTGTTGCTTCCACATCACCTTGAGGAGGCAGCGCAAGGCACAGGTCAAAAGGCGCAGCATCATCACTCGGCTGTGTCTATACACTTCGTTTCATCGTAAATGAGAACGCAACCGACGGTACGGGCTAGTCGGACCAATCAAACAGTGTAAAAAGTGCACCAACATGCTGCTCGTCATGTTTGCTGTGTGTGTTCTATCATCACTGAACCAATCAGGTACACAGAAGGCCCAGTGACGTTCGCTTTTCAGGCCGTTTGGCTGATTTCATCGGCTTAATTGTAGCGTCGCGTGCGTGCATCCGGACTTAAAAAGACACTGAAATGAGAAAAATATTTTTAACGGTTTAGATGGGCCAAGTACATTTCAAAATAAGAGCTTACCCCCAAAAATGGAACAATATTTAATTCCTTGGGCTCAATTTAGTTGGAGAAGGTGGAGTTAAAGCAAGTAGGCCGGCGAGCTGGAGGAGGAGTTTCGAGTCTGTCCATCCTTTTTTTCTTCCTTCGCTCCAGGGTTCCTATGTCTCGATGGTGGAGGTAGCAGCCCGCTACGGCCCCGCCCCGTGCAAACACCGTGCTTACATATCTCATTAGCTGGAGAGACGATTGACGTGTGGAACGTTAATTGTAAAATTGTTTCTCCGTTTCAAAAGAGTACTTTATTCGGCGATATTTTATTTTTGACGAACAAATAAACTAGAAGAGTCATCATTGTTTTCAAGAATATCCCGAGATCGCCTTTTCCGCTTTGGCTTAAAACGATAACACACACGGCTGCCTGCGTTTGCGGCGCGCTCAGGAGCATAGCTCCCTGGGTACGGGTGTTTTATGAGTGCAATTCGTTTTGCGTTCCACGAAGTGTTAAGAGAAGTATTTCAACCGACCTGTTTGCACCAACCAACGGTGCAAGTACGCACCTTCGAAAGCGCTGTGGGTGCTTGTTTTCCTAGCGGGACTGGCTTAAGTCTAGCGTCCCACGCCAACTATTTTGCTTTATCCGGCTTGATTCCTTCGTTGGCGCGTTTCGATGCTGAATAAACATGTTGGTTTTTAAAGGCGGCCCCGCAGCCTTGTGAATTGCGCAGCCATCGGGATTGCGAGCATAATTTTATCAACCGAGAAGATACCAACACAGGTAAGAATTTGCGAGCCATTTGCCAGGAGACAATCCGGCGCTCACCTCGCATCAAGTTGTCCAGGTGGGTTCCCGTCCTTTCGCTTCGAAATGATAAGTATTTCTCAAGGCAGGATGCACGGCAACAGTCAACTCAAATAATCAGCACGTTGAAGTACTAGGCACCACTCAAACAGCAAGTAGATGAGTTAGTAAAAACGATACAAACCGTCATAGAAATTGAAAATCAGTCACATCAATATCGGACAATTACAACGATGTGGTAAAAAATGAAGGCGCACGAGCAGTGAGATTAAACATGTAAAAAAGAGAGTTAACGAAAATGAAAAAAAGAAAGAGAGGAATACTGAACAAACGGCTCAACTAAAGAAAGATGTAAACAAGCTGGAACAATATGGGCAAAAAAATAACCTTGAGGTGCACGGGCTTGTCGAAATCTTGAACAAAGATCTGTTAGAAAAACTCAACGAAATTGCTGACCAGTTACGAGTAGTAAGATCAACACGTATAGTGTGGAGGCACTTCATCGCATTCATCCCCCCAAAAAGCAAGTAAAACACCCATGGTGATTGTGCGTTTTATCAATCGCCACGACCGCAAGGCCTGGTTCAAAACAATCAAAAGCTGATGAACGGCACAGATGCAAATAACGTCTATCCGCAAAAAGAAAAAAACCTAACGTCTCGAACCGACTTTTATTTTTTCTTATATGAGAACAAAAGCAAGACACTTCGACTTCAAGTGGTGTGGCATAAGGAAGGCTGCTCATATATGCGAAAAAGAGGAAAGCGAACCTAATATTCAAATCGAAGACAAAAGTGACCTTGAAAAAAATTAATATATTATACATCTGCGTAGTTGCTCTTTCTAGCTGATTTGTCGTGGACTGAAAACAAACGTATTCTTCATTTGAGAAGTGGTAGGAAAGTATAAACGATATAACCGAGTTTCGTTTTGTCTCTCTTGCACGCCAATGTTCGCTATGTTAGAAAACATTTCTGTGAAATAAACAGCTTGGTAAAACCGTACTTCGACAATAGAGACGTAATTGTATTGTCAGAAACTAATATTAAACTGTAGGAAAACACTGTTTTTTCTACATATTCTTCGTCGTGTTTTCACATAACAGAGATGAGAGGATAGGAGAAGGAACCATGATTATGGTAAACCAAAACTGAAAGATAACCAAAAGCAATAAAATTATGTTCTGTTCAACGGAGACTTTTCATACAGAAATTGAATATAACTATAAAAATACTTCTATAGTAGGTATATACAGAGCACTTTTATGGTAATGCATAATAGCTTCTGGAAGATATCAATAACTGATAAAATGACAACAAAAACACTGACATGATAGTTGCAGGATGCATTAACATTGACACCAGAAAACCGAGTTTACTGACAAATAAATTCCTAGATGACATGGCACAGGCGGGATTGGAATCGATGATCTATGAGTTTTCAAGTAGACACAAAAGTCAGGATAGTAACTAACACAATCGTGTATAGATGCTATACATCTACGGAGTAGAGAGGGTAAGTCCAGAGGGCAAGTCATATCCGAAAAAAGTAGCCGATCGTTACCTCGCAGGAGCAACTATTGCGGATTTTTTTCAAGATACCAATACTAAAAATATTCATTGCTCATTTATTAACAGTAGGACAGTTGATCGATTATCGAACGAATCGACTGGAACGAAGATGCAAAAGAACAAAACCCAGATATATTATACGATCGTTTTGTTAACATATTGAAATATATTTATGCAAAATCAACTCAAATATGCAGTACAAAGAAGTGTAAACAAGAGAACCAGTGGTGATTGGTGATTAAGAAAAACAAAAGCTTGGCAATTACTTAAGCAATTTCCTAATAATAACAAATATAAAGAAAAGCACAAAAAACAATAGATCGATTCTACCAGTCAGTTTGGCTACGCCACCGGTGTCGCAATGCATGTAGGGAATTTTAGTATTTCTGCACGTGCAACAACCTCGCTGGAGCTGTGCGGTGAAGAGCACGAGACGGCGCAAGCCGTCTTGCCCTTCCTCGTGGGAACTAAAGTTACGGCGGCTTCGTCATGCGCCGAACACTCGGTGAGATTGGTCTATTTGGAATCAAGCTACTGCGCTGATAAGACCCACAAAAGAATATTTTTATTGGACTTAAGTTTTTTGAGACAAGGGATACTGCACAACGCTGACACAACAGAAACCACAACAGAGCTCGGCGTCGTTCTGACATCTGAAACAAACTGTTAGAACAAAAAACGAAAAAAAAATTAATGACACAATTCAAACAAACTTTGGACCAGAAAAGACTTAGAAGTACTAGCAAATAGCTTCAATACAGAATACCTATGTACAATCAATCAAAACCCTTTGCTCCATGGTAAGAAAAAAAACAAATAAAAAATAGTAGTTCATTTTTTCCCCAATATGAATGACGGCGATTGGATAGAAATTGTTAAACATCTGAAGACTAGCAGAGCAGTAGGGTTGGACCAAATAAGAGCTAGAGATATTAGATGTCTCGTCGATATATTAAAATTTACATCACTACAATTAAGCAACGGTATATTTTCTAGTGGTAATATTCCTAAGAAACTTAAAACATTCATTGTTCGGCCAATGTACAAAAAATTGGAAAAAACAATTCCTTAATTATTGGCCAGTATGCATACTGTCGGTGATCAATTATATAAGGAAAAATATATTAATAAAAACTTTGGAGGTATATTTCCAAAACATAATCTATTAACTCGCACGCAATATAATTTCAGGAGGTAATGAACCAGTGACATGTTAGAAAACTTTTTGAGTATTTAAATGACAATATGGAAAGTAGTAAATGTGTTCTAGCTTTATTCATAGACTTTTGTTGGTGCGTTGAAATAATAAACCAGTACAAGATAGATAACATACTATTGGTATTCAGGGAAAGATGCATGACTTACCCAGAATTATCTTAATGACTGCTATAAATTGTACGACTAGACTCAAAATATAGCAGATATCTCAAAGTCAAGCTAGGAGTGCCGCAAGGTAGGGTACTCACTAAACTTCTTTTTAGTTTATACCTTAACGAGATAGTACGAGGTCAAATTAAAAAGCGACTCTTTAAATTTGCAGACGATACAGTAATTGCATATGCCCACACAAGTCGCAAGGTAGCTGTAAAGATGATTCAAGAAGGTATTTTTAAATTAACATAATAGTACCTAAAAGAAGAAATCGTAAACTTCCTAAAAAAACAAGCATTATGCTTCAGAGACCCGAGGAAACAAATACTAACTGAATTATCAATACAAATTCACGAGCAAAATTGAAGTAATTGCTCGTGCGTTCCGCTTGAAATACGCTGGTAATGTCAAATAACTAGGGATGCATAAAGAAAAAAACATATTAAATGGGATATTCACGCAGAACACATTTGTAAAAACATAAGGCTATTAATGGCGCAGATGTATCCTTTTCTTCATATATCTTTTCATTAAAACGTCAGTTGTAAGTAGCGCTTGTCCCGTCGTACCTTCCCTTGTTTTTTGTCTTTTGCGCCAATATTTTTATGAGTGTGTTCCACGTAAAAGATGTGGTCCCTCGATATATACTAAGAAGGATATACACTTAATTGTAACAGATTTTAATATGGAATAACAGTCTAGGGACACTGTTCCAAATATCTACAACTAAAGAGAGAATCGATCCAAATAAGGATAGCCTAAAAAATAGTGCTTGCCTAAGTGAAGAAACTGACCTATGAAACTTTAGGCATAAATAGTTAATAATGTTGTTTCTTAGAGACTGTTGCCTTTTGAGCTGTCGTTCTGTTTCTTCCACCCAGTCTCAGGTGGTCTAAAAAATGGTAAACCTACCAGCTCGCCTGCGCCCTAACTTTTTTTTTTTTCATTTTAGATAAAGTATGATATTATAATAAAACGTGCTTTCAACAACGAAGTGGAAAATGCCAAAGAAAGAACGTTTAAAGTGAATAGAAAAAATTATTGAACTATTCATTTATACTAAAATGGAGAGGCCACAATAAATTAAAATGTGCCCAAGATTTTTAAATCAATTACCTGAAGAGATACTCAAAATAAAATTCCCAAAACTAAAAAAAAAAGCTGTAAATTTATAAGCCATACCCTTCTGTGAAGAAGGATGACCAGAGAAGCTGTTTAGCACACGGCAGCAGACCCTCCCCGAGGAGCCGGGGAAACTAGACAAGCGCGACGGAACCGCCACACGGCGGAGAGTAGACGCGGAACTGTTCCAAAGGCCGGGATTCATGAGTGCGAAACAAGTACCTCCAGCTTATATAACAATGTCAACAATTTATGAGTAGATCGCTTCGTCTGCCATGCAGGAGACATCATCAGTGAAGCCTAGGAACAACCCGACTAGCTGCCACCAACCAAACGCTTGCTTTGTTCTTCCCTTCATCCATAGTGCTGGTATAGTGGTGCTGGTTCCGACGACTTCTTCGTCCAGGGCATACGGGGGACATCATCATTACGGCCCTTGTTTAACTTCTTTTTTCGTCCGTAGTAGATGTGACGACGGAAAGTAGACACGCGCGACAGGACCGCCGCCACGGGAAAGTGGAAGGAAAGGAAACTAGGCACGCAAGCGCTTGGAACGTCGACAAAGGGAGGGCGGTGCGAGTGTAGACATGGCCGACTCGGGTCGCACAGCGGCACAATCTTTAGGAGACCTTTATTATCTACCTGAGAGTCTACTGATCTTGAAAATGGCGCCTATTGATAACTAATCTACTGAATAAACCTACTGCTAAATTACCCAAGCCTCAAGGAGAATGCAGGGACTGATGTCTGCCGCGCCGCACGTGCCGGCGTCTGCAGCAGCCTGCCTCGTCCTAGGGTGCCTCAATGTCCGCCTCACTGAAAGGCACCCCTAGTCTCGTCTATACTCACAAAGCCTGGCAGTTCGACGACGGAGCCATAGAGTGCCCGGTCGCATGATTGAGCGCGAGGATCTGGTAGCAGAGAGCATTTCTCGGGGAACCTGGACGTCAGCACACAGCTTTTGCAGCGATGAGGACCCGAAATATGGTTTTCAAACCCGACGAAAAGAAGCGGTAGCGCGAGGAACGCGAGGAGCACGGGCGGACATTCCATCGCTCGGGGAGAAGTGTGTTTCGGCGTCTCGCCGCAGCGGGGCGCCCGTTACATGACTCTCCTCTCATCCGTTGTCTGGCGCTCTATCTTTTCACTTTCGGCGGCCGCGTCTCGTGGCGATCTGCCAGGCTTTGTCAGTATAGAAAAGGCTATGGACAGGGACATTAAACATCCCCGGAACCTTAGCCATAAACAGCCTTCGCTGTAAAAACGTGGATACTTTGAGCATAGCAATAAACACCATTTTTGTAGCCGTTGTTCGCTTCGATATGAGATTATGGCAGTCATACGACGTGACGTAAGCATTGCCAAAAGCCAACATATCTTGTATAGCTATTACAGCTGTCTAATGGATTAGTGGAATGGACTATAACTATATTTTTCTGTAGATAGTAACTATATTTATTTCGCTATTGCGTGCTCTGGTAAGTTTTGTAATGTTCTAACAAAAAAACGCCGAAGTACCTACCGCGTCCCACGCACCACCCGATCGTTGGCTAATGTAGGATTTAGCATTTCAACTGTATTTTAAGAGGAAAATAAAGATTGTACCTGACCATTCAAAGCGAATAACGACTAAATCGCGTGTTTAAATAGTGCCTCGTAACCCCCAACCAACTTGCTCGCACAATGCCATACAAAAGAGAAAAAGCACTTGAAAAGCTGAGACTAGCGTATATTCATTTCGTCAATTTTCTTTAGTCCTCTCAATCCGCCTTTCTCTGTAGATCGACGAGACGTGACAGGCGCTCCCACTGGACCGTGGCTCGTGCATGATAGGAAGGCTGGTGGAACGCCGCTTTTATGGTCGCGTCTTGCAGAGTGTTGCCGACGTTTTTTTGACGGCGCAACGTTAGACAACGGGACGCCCAGCGCCGCCTTACGAGCGTTGCAGACGACGATACCGGGAGGCTGCCGCGCGTCTGCCTGCTTGTCTAGCACGCGGTGTCAGACGCGGACACAGACGCACCGGAATATCGCGGCAGTCACTAGGCTCGCGAGGCCTGTTCGGCCGTGCAGCGAGGCCAAATCCAGCAGTAAAGGGTAGTGGGGCTCCTGATCTCGTGGGCGGGGCTTAAGGCTCCTGTTGCCCTCAGAGTGTTCAGCGCAGCCGGAAGGCAGCGCTTTTGACGCAGAATTCGGGGGCCTTTGATTGGCCGGAGAGCAGGGAAGACGTTATCTGCGACAATGCAATGCTTGCACTACGCTACACCACATTTGCTAAAGCAAACTATGGAGTAACAGAGCCTTTACAGAGAGAGCGGACTCCCACCTAAATTGCGTCTAACGCGGGGAGTGTTGCACTTAATTTTCGTAGAAAATCTTAAAGGGCAACTCCGCTCAATTCCGAAGATTTCGGGATAATGAGTGATTTCGAATCGAAAAGCCCTAGTTAAAGACACTACAGCGTTTGCTTCGTGAAAATGGGATATATATTTTTATATCTAATTTTAAACACGAGTAGAAATCGAAACCGAAACTTGGGCTATGTCCAGCAACATTGACCTTAGCCACCAAGAACATGGCTATAACATGATACGAGATGTCACGTGATCCTCTACGCAACGACTGGCGGGATTCGGGCAGGCGTGTGCCAGGCGCTAGTGTCGTCTGCACCACACTCCTCACCATGTTTTGGTATCTACGACATTCGACGACGTCTGCACAACTGTGGCATCAGTTTACACACGTAGTGTCCGTAGTGTGGACGAAACTTCGAGAGACAATAATCACAAACGTTGGGACGACAACGGCAATTGTGACGCGGGAGACAGCCGGAGAGCTCTTAAGCAAGCATGCTGCGCAGGCACGTTATGCCAATCGCATGGACACCGCTGAGTGCCGAGAGGAAACGTTGCTGACATCATTCGTTACGCTTTTCCCAGAGAAGTAGAAACAAGCAAAAGGGGGCAATGGTGAGGACGTTTAGCTCTATGTTGGTGATGCCCGCTCCGTAGCCTTGACTGCGCCGTTGGTTGCACCTCAGTTCGCCCACCGTAGTCAGCCGATTTCGGCAACTCGGCGTGTTGCAAAGTTTGCCGGACCGTTTAAGAAACATTCAGACAGAACTACGTCGTAATATTTGACACGTGGTCTTTCTAGATGATACTGAAGAGTACAGCATTGTTCTTTCCAAAACAAAAATGAAGCGGGTGCTCCTTTAAAGGGACAATGAAGGCAATTTAGGACATCTTTTGGCGATTGAACTGGGTTCCAGGCACGTCTCAGGCCACGTTGCCCAAATTTCAGCCGAAACCGGCGCTTGTGTGCCGCGCAAATCAATAAAACAGTCGCGGTAATAATTGCACCGGGATCGACTGGGGCGACGCCCGAGAGTTGCGGGAGAAGCCAGGAGAAGCGGAGCTCGCGTGACCGATGCGGGGCCAAGACGCGCGACGTCACAAACGACGCGTCGCGCCGTTTGTGACGTCGCGCGCCTTGACCCGCTAAACGGGCTGACGCGCGCCGTTTGCGACGTCGCGCGTCAGCGATTGGTCGCTGACGCGCCGCTTTGACGGCCAGAACGGCCAGATCGCTGCCGCTTTCCCCTCGGCGTCCGTCCTTCGGCATGCGGGCCGCTCGTTGCCGGCTGTGCGGTCTCCGTCGGGTGATAGCAGAGGCCGCCACGCACGTACTCCCGTTCCGTTGGTGTTCGGTTACCGAACGGAAGCTCGAACTCGCTCGCGAGAGCGGCATTGCCGTCCATGTTGACAAATTCGGCGAAACGACCGCGCCACCGCGCTGCTATAACCACCGCGGTAACCAGAGTCTCGACGCCCTAAATGCTACCGGTACCGACAATTCACGTGTGACGTCCTCATACGTCACCTCCGTTTCAGGCCCAAAAACGAGAAACACAGATAGTTGAGTTTCGGTTTCTTCAGTTCTTTCGTAGGTATAGAAATATGCGTCACAAATGTCTATAAAAATTTAGGCAGTATGCCAGGTTCCCAAGAAGCCTAAAAACACAATTTAAAAAAATTAAATTAAATCGTCTTCATTGTCCCTTTAAGACCTTAAATACTGCATTTAATGCATTAGGAGGATTTGGGAGATAAAGATGGGCCGTCGGTTCTTCGACGTGTTGCCGTCGTTACACTGACGTCTCAATCCGACGTCTGCTGCGTTCCTTCCGCAGGATACGCTTACGGGCAAGTACGGCGAGGACAGCAAGCTGATCTACGACCTGGGGCGGACCAGGGCGGGAGAGATCCTGTCCCTGCGCTACGACCTGACGGTGCCCTTTGCCCGCTACGTGGCCATGAACAAGATCGCCAGCATCAAGCGGTATCACATCGCCAAGGTGTACCGGCGGGACAACCCCGCCATGACGAGGGGCCGCTACCGGGAGTTCTACCAGTGTGTGAGTACCGGCCGCGCTTTCGTTTTCGGGGTACTTACTTGCATGGGGCTACCATGTGAATATCGTCGGAGTTACTAAAATCGTTGTTTGCAAAGTAAAAAAAGGAAAAGAAAGGGTTCAGTGAAGGACGAGGGCGCACAATTTGCGTTTGCGGTGGATAACCAGTCTGCTCTTAGTCACGGTGACACGACATACCAGTTCTGCACGCACACTTCCCGTATCTGCGGTACCCCAATCTGAGTGTCCCCACCACCTCCGTGTTCCTTGATCTTGGTTTGTCCCACGGAGCGAGCTTCCAGTCACAATGAGATGTTGCTCCTGCGAGCCTAATTCCTGGGTAGTGGCCCGCAGGTCTGCAGAGTGCATCTGCAGGAGTGTACCCGCAAGGTCTGCAGGAGTGCACCTGGGGCCTCGGTCTCAAGCAACCGCAACTGACCCTGCCTTGCTTTTTTTTTAATGCGAATAGCATTCTTTGGATACTTCACGCACTTTTCGTCTATCTATCTGTCTATCTATCTATCTGGCTATCTAACCTCTTACGCCGCGGGTCGATAAATAAATAAAAAAGACCGGCGCCGGCTGGGATTCGAACACGTTGACCCTTTGATCAGCAGGCAGACGCGCTAACCACAGAGCTATGAAAGGCAGTCATTCAACGCACTCTAAACGGTTATTTATATCTTTACCATAGGACGCGCTTTACAGCGCTGTCACAGCTACCGGTGCGCGGCGTTCCATGCACGAGGGCTCATTCCGCTCGTGCATGGAACGCGCGCGCCTGTCACTGTGACTAGCACTATGGCGCGTCCCTATAATTAAGATATAAACAACCGTTTAGAGTGCGTTAGTGACTGCCTTCACATATGCAATGATTGCCTTATAAGCTGATCAAAAGTCCAACTTGATCATTGGCGGCACTGATGTTTTATTTATCGACCAGCGCGTAAATTTAGATAGCCAGATAGATAGATACATAGATAGACGAAAAGTGCATTGAAAACTCAAAGTGCTACTCGCGTAAAAGCCAAGGTAGGAGTCAGTTGCGGTGCCTTGAAGACCCGAGGCTGATTACACTCCTGCAGCGCTGCGGGCCCTGCAGATACTCTGCAGACCTGCGGGCCACTACCAGGAATTGGAAAACGTAGGCTAACATCGACCGACGTTAAGAATCAAGTTGCGGTGGCTGAGACACTCCCTGAGGTACACCTCTGAGAAGTGGCGTACCCAAGACTGGTATGTCATGTCACTGTGACAAAACAGACAATTATCCACCGCAAGCATAAACACAAATTTCACACTTTGCAAACAGCATTTTAATAACCGACGATATTTATGGTAGCCCATGCAAGTAAATACCTCGACGAAAAGCGCCTTACGTACTCACTGGTAGAATAAATGGCAGCTGCCCCAACGTGTGTCCACCGCTGATGCTGGCGATGCTGATTCATGAAAGCCTGCAGCGGAGAACACCGTCAGAATGTCGCCGTTCCGCCCTGGTCCCGAATCTGCTGTCCCTCGCCGTGCACCGAGTAAGCGTGCGGGGAAGGAGCACAGCAGAGCGTCGAAACGACGACAGCTGCATCGAGGGCGACGGCCATCTTACAAATCCTCTAATGCATTAAATGCAGTATTTAAGGTCTTAAAAGGACAATGAGACGATTTAATTTAATTTTTTAAATTGTGTTTTTAGGCTTCTTGGAGCCTGGCATACCTAAATTTTTATAGACATTTGTGACGCATATTCTGAAGAACTGAAGAAACCGAAACTCAACTATCTGTGTTTCTGGATTTTATCCGGAGTGACGTCACACGTAGTTGTCGGTACAGCATTTGGCGTGGGGTGATGGAGTATAACAGCGCGGTGGCGCGGTCGTTCGCGAATTTAATCAACATGGAGAACAATGCAGCTCACCAGCAGCTTGGTTCGAAACTCGTTCGGTGGCTTGGCACCAACGGAGACGGGGAATGCGTGCGTGGCGGTCTCTGCTGGCGCACCCGACGAAACACACAGCAGCCTTGTAACCACTATGGAAGAGACGCCGAAGAGAAAGCGGCTGCTGACGTTCACCCAAACACGTCAAAGCTGGCAGCGTCAGCTGACCAATCACTGGCAGCGTGTCATAAGCAGCAGCAACGTCAACCATAGCGGAGCCAATGACGTCACAAGCGACAGCCTGGCGTCGTCAGCGTCTTGCCATGACAGCTCTCTAACTCTCGAAGCTGTCCTTGGCTTGATGCAATTTTTGCTGACTGTTTTATTGATTTGCGCTTGATAGCAGTTTGACTGAAATACAGACAGCGTGGCCTGAAGCGTGCCTGGAACAATTAAAATGTCTAAATTGCCTTCATTATCCCTTTTAAAGAGACAGCTCCTTCATTTTGTTTTGAAAGGCAATGCTGTACTCTTCAGTATCATCTAGAAAGACCACGTGTCAAATGGTGACATGATGTTTCTTAAACGATCCTCCGGCAAACTTGCAACTGCACGGGGTGCAGGAAATCGGCGTGGGCGGGGCTGAGGACACGAAGGCTCTCGAAGTTTCGTCCACCTCACCGGACACTACGACTGATGCCACAGTAGCTGCAGACGTCGTCGGGTCTTTCATCAAATACAAAACAGTGAGAGTGTGGTGCAGGCACTGCTGTACCCGAATCCACCACAAATTAAAATTGCAGATCAACGTGACATCTAAAATCATGTTATAGCCATGTTCTTGAGTGGCCAAGGTCAATGGACATAGCAAGTTTCGGTTTCGATTTCTACTCGTGTTTAAAAAATTAGATATAAAAATATACCGTAATATCCCGAGTCATCGCCCACCCCCTGCCGCCTGAAATTCATAGAAAATGTGGGGTGGAAATATGTCTCAGTGGGTGGCTTACAAAAAATTAAAACGGAAAGCCGCCGTTACTATATAAATCCTACTTTATGCCGCAACAGGTATTAAACTCAAACTCGATTTAATTTTATTGTTTTATAGAAAAATGCTCACGAAAATGATTTTACCACCGTGGAGTCCGCTGCTTATACGCACTAGGCATATACCGATCATAGAGCTGCAATGACCGTGAAAACATGTCACCCTTATGTTCTCCTAGTTGAAACAAAAAAAGAGAAGAAGAGAAAATTCCCGCAGAAAATAAACTTAGCAACAGCAATGACGGCGATGCTGGAAGCGGGGAAAGCCCGGCGATGCGCGTAATATCTGGCGTCGAACCAAGTCTAGCGCCTTAGTATCCTGCTCTTTTTAACTGCTTGTTTTTGTGTACATGCGTCTTTGCGTCGATGCCTTGGCGTGTCGGTTTGGGGCAGCTCACCTGCGTCTGTGCACGTCAGCAATA
>JAZHYW010017973.1:0-10481 GCA_037355805.1 Ixodes ricinus
GCAAGTATGCTGCGTCGCAGTTCTTGAAGAGGACACGCGGCAGAAGCGAGAAGTGAACGCAACTATCTATCTGCCAACATCTTATGAAATACAAGAGCTGATCATACATAAGAGTTGGTATGGGAAGCTTGAAGTACTTACAGAATACTCCCAGGCAGTAAGAACCTTAAAGTTCAAGCTCTAAACGAAGTGCGGTCTTGCAGTGATTCGTGCCTCATTTTTATAGTATGGTGGATACTTCCTAAACGAGCGTCGATCACGTCAGGACTTTGATATAAGCAAAAAAGACCTTTAAAACTTCGTTTTTTTCTATCGCACTGCTTGCTGGACAGCGAGAGTGCGGTGAACTCTGATTCACAATGGTTGTTGTGTTTATTCTAAGCGGATACCTACGTCAGTTCCTTACTTGTGTATATTTTTTTTGTGTGTGTAAGGTGGCTTTATGAAAAAATTTAATACTTTTATTTAAACAAACTAATAGTAAATATAGCACCACCGTTGCGGTGAGTGAGCAACTTGGCAGCAGCGAGGCCGAAATGCGTCACAAGTTGTTTTCCTTTTCTTTCAGTTCCTGCCTCGTGGAAAATCTACTAATACTGCTGGGAAGGATCATCAATTTAAGGGCGTCATCGTTACCGCGCAAGAAAGTTGCGCGACGACAAAAGCCATGTCCATCGCCTAGGTGTGACTCAACCATTGCTGGGTTTAACCACCAGGCGTCATGGGATGCCGGGAGGCCACGTGGGACATCGACGCTGCAGCCGGAGGAAATAGATTATCTCGGTCTCGATAACTACTTCAAGGAGTAGGTTGGCAGCAGCAAGGCCAAAATGTCTGACAAGCTGTTTTCCTTTTCCGTTCAGGTACGTCGTGTTTCCAGTTGCTACTGTTAACGCTCAGCCGGCCGTTTTTTGTTGCTGCTGCTGCCCTGCCCACACCAGTTGCAGTCTTGTGTTACGACATCGTTTGCTTTCTTTACGATGGCTGCTTTCCTGAGGTGACGTTGAACCAAACCCTTGACCCATGAACCCGGAGCAGGCGTCTCAGTGTTAAAAAGTTCAAAACTGTTGACAGTACTGAATCTCAGATCACCAAAGTTTGAAACGTGACCAGAAGAGTTAAACAAAATTGATCAAATAAAACAAACCCAGAAAACGTTTGAAAATGAAATAGCGAAAACTTGGGAAAAGCTTGACGTGAGAGTAAGGAGGGAATTTAGGAGAGCAAGATGGAAACACTAAGACGAAAAAGTGATTGTCAAAGTAAAGCGAATGTCACATTACTTTCACGACTCGACGAAATGGAGGACCAATCCAGGCGAGATCACTGGATTTTTTCATGGTATTTTAGACGATACGTTCGAAACGTGGTCACAAGCAGAATCAAAGAAGAAAAAAAAAACTGATATGGGGCTGTTTTAATAGGCGTGTAACAGAATTGACTAAAAACGATTTGACATTGAGCCCTATCGGTTCGGACAGTTTTTTGTCAAAAAATGTAGGCCTGTACTAGTCAAGTTTTCATTGATTAAAACAAAGGAATGGGTGATGCTACTTCGAGCTTCGAGCTAAACTGAAATTAAATAGCATTGCTCTTAGTGAAGATTTTTCTTCTGCAACGCGTTTGGCGCAGAAGAAACTAATTGAATTTGGAAAGTCCCCAAATTTCATATTCAAACTTAATTCTAACAACGTGTTTATAGATGACTAGCGTTACATTTACGAGCCCAATATGGCCCACGTCTCGGAGCTACGTCGTCAGCCTGGCTCCCGCGTCTACCGTAGCTGTCGGCGGGGTGGTGGTAGTCATCTGCTCTAGACGAGCAGATTTACGAAGAAAACAAGTTCTTCGTGAAAAACATATGAGGGATTCTTTTAAGCTCCCTTTTTGATGCTAAAGAGTTATTCATCGCCCAGTTGCCTTTCTAGTGCTCCAGGGGGCGTTATAGTGCTTGAGGCGAAACCGTTCTTCACGAGCTGAAAGAGTCCTTGGGGCGTCAAAGAACCTTTCAAGAACGGATTCTTTTGGAGTGTAACAAGCCAGGTCACAACCTACAAGTAAGATGACTGAAGTAAGGGCTACTACGCAAGTGAGCTGGTGAACGATCAGAGCGAAAAAATAACAATGATACTATAGGACAAAAAAGCAAAAACGGAACAACGTAACAACGTTTCCAAACTCGGCGGGAGCAGAGTTTTGAGCCGTTGTTGTGTTGTCCGGTTGTATGCCCCAATCTCAATTTTTTTTTGTTGCTATAAGTAGGAATATTTATTTAGATGCCATCAAAAGAATTCTCGTCAAAGTTGCTCGCCTTTCAAAATGTACCTCCTAGAGAGTAGGATGGGGCAACAAATTAATGGAAATAATGACTTTATTAGATCAGGATGGCTCTCTGGCCTGTTTAGGGAGAGGGGTTTGGGGGGTGGGTCTCAAGTTCTGATGACGAGTTGGGCCCCCTTAGGAAATCCCTTCAAAGCGAACAATTTTTTATTTGTTTGTTTGTGGGGTATATTCAGGTCTCTGAGAGTTTGCATTCCCGGTTCTTTGTGGTTGTTGGGAATGGCTTCTGGGAGCAGGATGGCTTGCTGGGGCTGGTTGGTTGAACGACATATCGAGAAACAGCTCCGCAAAGGAGGACACGAGGCAGAAGAGGACACTGCCCTGTTTACTTCTCCTACTTTGTGTCCCGTCCTCCTGCGCTGTTTCTCAATATGGCTTCCAGAGCCGGACAGAAACAACTTAGATGCGATGAACAAGCTGCAGAGCGGAAGCTGTTCTTCTACGTGTCCATTTGTGCGCTTCTTTTAAGTTGAAATCATTAGTTGTCCCATGGAGCGAACCGACGTCATCAGCTTTTGAAGCCGCGCCAAACGGCACCTGCAGCGGTCCGGCTGCCGGTAAGAGGTGTGGGCCTGGCCGCAGAGCCTGCACGGGCAAACTCGGAGAGGTTGCACGGTCGAGCTCAGGGCGGCGCTTCCACTTCACGAGAGCGCGCGATCGGCCGTCGGCCGCTACCTCGGCAGTAACGAAACGTGGCCGTCCACGCCAGTACGTCGCATGACGAACTAAGGAAGCGGTCGAACGACATTCAAGCTTTCGCATTCACAACTCGTAAGAAGCTGCTTAGGTGCACTCAGACTTTTATCAAGTTTATTCAACTCTGAATGCAGTGTCTATGGCTACACATATACGAAGCTCCTCGAGGGTGGCGCGGCAAATGTCATATGCTATACGTAAAGCCTTCTTCGTTATTCTTGCCCGCGTTTGCATATAACAATTTTGCTTTTTGCTGAAACAGTCGACACGGGGTGACAATACCAGAAGCCACCAAAGTATGTGTAAAACAATTGTGCGGGGTATTTATTATTACAACTAATCCAAACTACGCCACGCGGAACGCTCATTTTCCTCCAATAATGTTGCGCTCTTGGTCTGAATCAGATGCCAAAGTTTCAGAACAGCCGTTGTCTTATCCAAAAGTCATGAGTAATTTTCTGAAGTTTTTCAATGGGAAATCGGTGGCCCACAGAGGTCTGGAATACATAAAGCTGAATGGTGCCAGTTACCGAAAAAGGGGCGAAAGTGGGCCCCATTCTCTCATCCAAAATGTATGCAAATTGCAAATAAAGTGAAAACAAAAGAACCGTTTGAAGTTTTGAGACGCTTCAACTCAAGATACATCAACCAGTTTTGAGACTAAGGCACTTATTAAAACGACAGATCTAAGGTGCGCATTACAAAACCAGCACCAAATGTCACTTTCAACAATGTGACTGTTCCGTGGACTATTTATGTTATTTTTTACCTAAACAATCATCTTGTAACACTTACGTTACGTTACTTCTTTTATTTGCACGGCAGAGAGTAGCACTGCGGTTTTGTTTTGTTTCCTTCTGTAGCGTGTATATTAAACATTTTCCGAAACAATGTCTGCGCCACTGTACACATGTGTTTGTCACAGAAGTCGGTACATATTAGGCAATATACTAGGATCTTCCCAAAAAAATGTAATGACATAAAGAAATATTTGAACTCTACTCAAGATATTTTGCAGTGAATGTATACTTAAAGAGATGTCTTAATACTTTACAAAGCAGGCATTTATTAACTTATCGTAAATACACGGGTCGAGTGTCTTGTCTAACACTGATGCCTTCGCACAAAATAACTGCAGAAAAAAAAAGGAATCAAAGCTGCAAGCTAAGAGGAAGTGCAAGAAAGCTTCAAAGCTTCATTGACGGGAAAAGGTCAAACAATGCAAAAGGAGAGAGGGCAAAAAAAACATGACTTTCAAGGAAGAGCGGTCTCGCTAACGCCATGCATGAGTGGCGATATATGTTTTCTTTTATTTTTTGGACTGAAATGAATGGATCGCCGCTACGGTCTTGGAGACCGTTGCGCTGATTTGTTCTTTAAATTGTAATGCCCTTCCTTTACATGGTTTCAGAATATTGCAAGCATAGGAAATTCAATACCAGCTTTGGAATGTCTGTAGAAATTAAAGGCAAGTATTCTGCTGCAATATTTTTATGTATCTAACAGTAAACGGCAAGTCAGACTTCCGCAGCGTCAATTAGAAAGCACATTGTGGAAAGAATATTTATTTTGTGCCTGTATTTTTGCTGCTTCTTTTGAGTTGGAACAAACCGTAGCATAGTGGTACGTACCCATTATCAAAAACAAGTACCACTCATGCCACAGAGATTTATTCGTTCCTTGCTGCCCGGGACAAAAAAAAATTTTTCGTAATGTACAAAAGTACAAATAACCAAATTTGATGTATTTGAGTAGAAAACACGCAACAGCGTGGCATGTTTCTTAAGGAGCGTATAAGAAAATGCTCAATGGCACACAAAACATGTCGCTGTCGCTCTGAAACGCATGTAAAATGCAAGCGCTGAAATCTGTCCCATAAAAAAGGACAGTGCAATACATATAACCATGTTCTAATAAGAAACCATAAAAGAATTTACGGAGTCTGGAGAATGAAGACGGGGTCACACTGCTCAATACATCATACAAAACACAGTCTGCAAACACAAGTCACCGCAATATCCGTGGTTCACAGGCCGCGTACCAAGTTTCTCTTTGAACTCATTGCCATGCGCGGCATTTGAAGCACGAATCTCGCAAGGGCTCGCGTTCGAATCTGTAGACAGACTGTCCTTTGTATGGTGTAGAAGCAGTGTGACCCCGACTTAAGGCTTGTTCGAAGTGTTCTGTCTCTTACCGTACTGTAATATTCTTTTTCTTTGCCACGTGCTCCGCGGAGTACTCAGGCTTCGCTCACTCGGCCTTCACCGGTGGTGCCGAATTTCAAGACTCTGCTTCGTACTCGCCTCAGCCGAACACCCCTTCGGTCACGCCATCGGTCACTTGACCTTGGACTACGGGCCAGCTATGCAAGACTCTAACCCATTCATGTTTCATCCGAGCAACTGCCGCTTTGTACCTTGTTCTTCTCACGCTGCCTCCGTGAATCAGGTCTCGTAGTTCGCTCATTGACCCTTGTCTAGTTAAAATGGGCGTTATAAAAGCCAGATGCTCTTTATTGTAGAGAAAAGCAATT
Organism: Ixodes ricinus; assembly: GCA_037355805.1. Classification (NCBI taxonomy): domain Eukaryota; kingdom Metazoa; phylum Arthropoda; class Arachnida; order Ixodida; family Ixodidae; genus Ixodes; species Ixodes ricinus. The sequence goes on from JAZHYW010017973.1 coordinate 5,570, forward strand.
GGTTTGGCTGAGAAAGCACGCGTTACTGTCTTAGTCTGCTCCAACGTCGGCCCACCGGACTCGTCTGCCATACAAGAAACGTAACAGTACGCAACGACCTTATCTGTTCTGCCAGATAAATGCTTTCCTGCATGATTAAGGTAGCCGGCTGTTCTTTTAGATTCTAAGTGCTAAAGAGGCCGCCGGCACAAGCTTTACAAATTTAAAGGCTCGTTGGCACATTTGAGTGTGAACCAGCATTTTAGGCTGTCATTGACTGTAAAAGAAATGTGAAGAGGGGTGGGAGGGGGCACGACACCGGGCACAAATTCAAGACAGCAGCAAAATTCTAGCGCTTGTTTCATTGTCTAAATGTCAACCGCGTTCTGGCCACACCCAAGAGGCACCACGTTTTCGCCAAAAACACCAAAACATTTAAAACGAATAAACCGAATGTCGTTACGTGAAACTACCCATTAAAGCTGCGAGACCCTGCGGAAGTACGGCGGCAAGCTTCGTGCACGCGAGCCCTGCGGAACTTAGCGGAACCGGATTTCCTTCTCTCCTTCGCCTATTCAACTCTTGCGGGGACCGGGGAGTCCAGTTCGAAATCCAACTTTCGCTCCAAGTTCGCGCACGTGAGGATCTCGGAGGCAATAACTTCCCCGTAGCTTTGCCCGTGAAGCATTGCCCGTGACGTCACCAACGCCCTGGAAGTGCCGGATCTCCCGGACGCTACTATTGAGCGCTCGGTTAAATCGGCCATTTGCAACGAAATCAATGCACCCGTTGAAAATACAAACGTGCAATTGTGATAAAACAAAAAGAGAGATTTGTGTTGCTAGGGTGTTTAGACAACCTTGATGTTAGTACGCCTCAACAGGTGCCTTGTCTCTTAGTTGCAGATGAGAAATGTAGCCAGTGGCAATACAACCGCTAACCTGGGGTCTTTAACATGCAGATCGAAACCGGCAGGGTGTGGGGATCGAACCCAAGAGGTTCTGCACGGCAAGCTTACTCTCCACGCTTTGAAATGAGACTGGGATTGACATAGCAGATTTCGTTGATCGTGTTCAAAAAAGTTCTGAGCGTGAAAGGTATATTTCAATCTCCATTTTTACTAAACAGTAGAACGGACAATGAGCTTCATGTTTAATTGCCATCGCGTCAATCTGCCTGAAGAGGACATACGGTGGGAGCCAAACTTTATCCGGAAACAGTTTCTGATAACACTTTATAAAATACGGAGACTGATCATACAACGAGTAAGTTAGAAGAACTTGGAATACTTACGAATGACTCCCAGAAAGTACGATCGCTGGAGTTAAACTGATTAATAATGTGTGGCCTCGCAATTTTGTCACGACGCTGACGCAAGAGAATAGAGCATTTAACACATTGCGCACTTTTGTTTCTTCGAGGCTTGCGTTAATCGACGCCAAAATCGTAAGGTGCTCCTCGCCTACGCGATGTGGTCGACGTCTCGATTCGGTGCTCTGATTGGAGGACAGGTGCGCAAGAGGACGGTGAACTTCCTTGTGACGCTTGTTTTACAAAGGTAGCCGCGTTTGCTCTTTGAAGGGGTACGGAAGCGAAATGACGTGAGTGCGAGCTCTCACCCCCCCCCCTCGCTTCAACGTCGTCCAGCGAGAAGCGCAATACGTATTGCGCTCGTGGGTCGTGACGTAAGCAGTTCATGCACGGTCAAGGGTAGTGTAGTTGTGAGCCTTGCCGCTTTGTGCCGTCAACGTTGGACAGTCTCGCCTGGTAGTAATATCCGAGGACTGCACGCCGTATGGCAGCTATACATAGCTTGCACGCAGTAACGTCATTGGCAGCCATGCCGGTATTTATGTGCCATGATCGTTCGGTTCAAAGTGTTAGTTTCCCACCGCAGATATAGTAGCTCGAGGGAACCAGCAAGTAGGAATAACAGTCAGCACGAAGCAATGGCGACACTTGCAATATTTGAGCGCTTTATTCACAGCCAGACTTGTGCCTATCTCAAAGACTCTAATCAAGATACTGTATTTCAAATACTTTTGTTAGTATTTCGGTATCTTGCAAAAACGTATACTTTGCTTTAAGCGCGCCCAGTCGGCACGCGCTTAGCGCAAAGTCAGCGCTGTGCTTATAGTGCTCCGTTGTGTGTACGAACAACCCTTTGAGTTTCGTGAATTATGCCCCTGCCCCGTCACTCTGCTTAGTCGTCTACTTCCCCGTTCACGCAGTGCCTCTTGACAAACAGTTCTATCGGATTAATTATAGGTTAACCGACGTCTTATGTTCATCATATTAGCTTTTTTTCCTAACTGAGTACATGCCCCAAGTTCTCCTAATGCCACACCTCTATCTTTGTATTTTTTCAAAAAGCTGTTCGGGAAATAACGACTCTCGTGCCCTGTTCTCTATTCTTTCTAGCAATAAAGGGGATGTGCAACGATTTTGAGGTTGAAAGTATTTACCGTTTGCATATTTTATATTGATTATCGTTCCACAAGTAAAGGGGAAAAAATGTATCCTTCTCCCGAAATACACCGATTCCGCTGCGTAATCGCGTAGGAAAAAACGAATAATTTGCCGATCTGCAGCTGCGTGTGCCGGTTTACAGGAACTGCTGTGTGACGTACCCTGCGGGGTGTCGTTTTTAAGTTAGCGATCTCTGCAATTTTGTGCTCAATCTAACGCTATTTCTTTTTAATCTTGTCGTTTCAGCCTAGAGCGATGCGTGAAAAGTCTAGCTATTATACCAAAACTTTATTAAATTGTGGTTGCGCCATCTACCGGAAGTCAACAAAACCATCTCCCCCGCGCAGTTACCCTTCCCGTCGTTCCTTGGTTTGTTTGTGCTGCATCCCGGACAGCATCTTGTTTTCGCGTGCGTAGGAGCGCACTAACGATGGCGAAAAAGAACAGCCTCATGAGCCAACGCGCGAGCGATGATCGAACTGCTTGGTTTACCATAACCTCCGAGATCCCGAAGCGCGCGCGCGAGAGGCTTCTCCGGCCATCCCATTCGAGTCGCTCCCCAGCAGTACGAGTGTAATTGCGCTAACTCCGTCGCTCGCCGCGAGCAGGCGATGTCTGCCCAGTCATAACAGAGGGGCGAGCTGTCAGCGTCGCAGGTAGAGATCTGCACTGGTACGGGCCAGACCGGGGGCCACGGGCCGGCCGCAGCCCCGCAGCCCGGGCCGGGCGCATGGTCATAAAAAGCCAGGAAACAACCTATGTGCAGGATCATCTATCTAGATGCAATCAAAGAATTCTCCCTAAACATGTTTGCCTTGCCAAATGCGCTTTCTAGAGCTTACGATGGTGCAACAAAGAAAGAGATGGACAACCTGAGCGGAAGCTGTGCTTCGCCGTGTTACTTTGTGCACTTATTTTTGGAGATTTATTTGTCTCTGAATGCAGTCTTTAATACGATATCTGAAGAAACTTCTCAAGGGTGGCTTGGCGAGTGCCATATGCTACAGGTAGAGTCCCTCTTCGTTACTCTGCCCCTCGCTTGCGTATAACAATTTTTCCTTTCTGCTAAAAAAACTTGGGACTGGGTGAAGATACATGAAGCCACCAAGTGCAAGGTGTAAAACAAAATTTACAGGGTTTCTTTTTAACCGCAAAAATAAACTCATGCATCGCCGAACGCTCATTTTCCGCCAAAACACAGGGCTAGCGGTCGCAAGTTTCAGAACCAACCGCCATTTTATTTCGAAGTCTGCGATTGCCTGTAATTTTAAATGGTAAAATGGCGGCCGACCCGAGCTTTCGAATGCATGGAGCTGAGTAACTCCAGTTACCGAAAATGGGCAAACACGGGCGTCATTTCTTCATTGATAATTTAAGCAAACGTACAAGTAAATAAAGAACGACAGAAAACGACGTGTAAAAGTTTTGAGACGATAGACTCGAAGATGCTATAAACCAATGCTGTTCCTCGTGACTTTCTAGAGTGTTGCGACTAAGGCAACTTATCAAAGACGATCCCGTCGCAATGTGGCTGTTCTGTAGATCTATTTATGCTATATTTGGCCTGAACCTTATTTCGCAATTTTGTTTTGTTTGCTTTCGTGAAGTGAAAATTAAATGATTCTAGTAAACAATATTTGCGCCAGTGCATACGTGTGTTTGTCACTGGAGTCGGTACATATTACGCAATACAGAAGGACCTTTCGCAGAAATTTAATATTTAAAACAAATATTTGAACTCTGTTCAATATATTTTCCAGTGAAAGTAACTTGAGGAATAGCTTATATTCGTCTTTACTTTGTCGTTGTCGCGCTGCTCTAAACCAAGATTGAGGAATAGTCTTATACTCGTACTTCACGAAACAGGCATTTATTAACTTATCGCAAAGACACGTGTCGATTGTCTTGTCTAACACTGACGCCTATGAACAAAAAAAAAACGCACAGGAAAGAAAAAGACAAAACTGAAAACTAGGAGGAAGTGTACGAAGGATTCTGCACTTGATTAAATTTAACAGGAAAAGGTCAAACAAGCAAAGGGAGGAGTGCGAAACAAAAACATGACTTTCAAGGAATTGTGCTTTCATAACACCGCTAACGACATGTATGATCAGGCATGTATACGTTTATTTTTGTTTTTTTACGTTTATGGACTGGAAAATCGGCACTTCGGCTTTTAAAGACCATAGCTCCGATCTGTTCTTTAAGTTGTAGTATCCTTTAGATGGTTTTAGAATAATGTATTCATAGCAAATTTAGTACCATATCTTTGGAATGTTTGTGTAAATTATTTGTAGGCCCATATTTTTCTGCGACTTCTTTATGTATCCAATAGTAAACTGCAAGTCAGAGCTGCAGCGTCAATTAGAAAGCACAATGTGGAAAGTATTAAAATGTTGTATGTCCATATATTTTAGCGAAATATTCTTATACTGGAACAAGCTGTGGCAAATACGTACATTTC
>JAZHYW010017975.1:0-10291 GCA_037355805.1 Ixodes ricinus
TTCGCATTATGGAAGTTGTTCAGACAATGTGGTCTGTTCCGTCATTAATCCCACGCTGGGGATAACTGGGCTGTCGGTATCGGTCGCGTGGTGGCGTCGTCTGCTTACTGCGTGTGGGGCTATTTGATCGAAGCATTAGCGAACGTTATACGGCGAAACCTTCTCTGGCTGCTATGGGATGAATCTGATAACGTATGGGCCTGTAATTGCCGCTGCGTGGCAAACTGCCTGCGTACCAGGAAGCTCTTCGGGAACTTAGTACGATCCCAGGCTGCCTTTAATTTCATTCAACGCTGAAAATCCTTTCTTCCAATAGCCGAGAGTGCGCTTTATGTTGAGATCTGCCGCCGTGTATCGCACCTTCAGTCTGGACGGTTTCTTCCCGCTCGAGTGCCTGACTTCGCTTTAAAAATGCTGCGATACGCGCTTGGATGGCATGTTCGATTACTTAACTGGTTGGACCAAAGTTCGGTTACTCTTCTGGTGGCTGGTAAGCAACTGGGCAGGTGCCAAACCAAAAATGAAAGCGCCTAATGGTGATCGGTGCAACGCATCCGGCATGTTCCCGCGCCACGGCCAATGTGCTTATCACGGCTGACGAACAAAAATACCTTATTCTGCTCTACAATTTCTGAAAATGATCATGCGCCAGAGGTAAAAATATCCTGAAAATGCTCCGGTTGCCTCTTTTTATTACGTTTTTTAACTCTTTTCTGAAAGGTATTCTTCTTTTCCTGAACAATTTCAGGGAATGTTTAGGGACGTTGAATCTTGTCAGATTTCGAATGGAAATACTCCTTGTTTGGTAATAGCTTGCCCGCAGTAGGTTGAGGCTATACCGATTGGCGATTTTTATATTGGCCAGCGATGCGGGAATTTGTTCTATCCGGTGTGCACTTCGCACTCTTGCTCTCTTGTTATACTCTTATGACTGGTAATCATCACGATGTGTTATATATTTCTGTACTTACTTCCCGTGCAGGTCAGCGCGTGGTGGCTGAATCATTCAGCATGTTCTCCTGTGGAAAATTTTTGTTAACTTGGTTCCTGCTAACAATCTATACGAAGTGTACAATATGCCGAACTCCTTCATAATAATTTATTTGCTGATGCCGTTCGTAAAAAACATAGAGCTTTTGATAAATCATGTATACATGGATGTAGTCCAATAAAATGTTTTCAAAGACAACTTACTGTTGTTGACCCCAGAATACTCCCGCCAGCCAGGAGTCTGTGGCGATTGTGTAACTTCGATGCTGTGGGAAAAGAACAGAAAATTCCTGTTTTCCAAGTGGTGAAATATTCTGTGACATTTTGCACATTCTACCGTAAAATTTAAAATAGAAGTGCGTCAATATTAGAAAAAAAAACACAAACTCGGCCACTTCCTCCCTCAACTACTCCCGAGCTCTGCGTTTCCGTCTTTTATACTGGTCGTTTTGAACGTGCGAATTTTCGGTGACTCCTAACAACAAAACATATTCCCAGCATGTTGATTTTTTCCAGCAATGTCATACATCTGAGAGTATTTTGATGGCTCGGAGGATGAATCTCTAATTAAAAAAGAAAACGCTCGATCATGCCGTAATTATTTGAAAGCCAATAAATCGAGCCGCTCCAGTGCGGTTCGGCCTGGGTTTTTCCCCGCTTGCGGCACTTCCTAAATCAGCATTTCTATTGTAGTATTTGCTTTTCTATTTAGCGCTGTTCTCGCACGGTTTGCAATTGCCATCTTGGATTAATCTGTGTAGAGCGGATATTCTCTCAGCTGGAAGCGATGCTTCACGGGCAGAGATATCGCTTTTCTGATCAACTTGAATGCGGTCAAAGCCGCTACTTGCGGCAGGTGTTAGAGACGTACGGAGCTACCCCGTGGCGAGCTCTGAAAACGTCTAGCGCTCATCCCAGCGCGCCACTTCGAGAGGCAGTTTTTCCAGGAACCGTAGTACATTTAAACAGCAAAATAAAGGACAGACTTTTTTTCGATTTTACCTTTTTTTACGCATAAAATTTTATTGTAAATATAGTACTTTGCGCCTTAGTCAATATTTCGTACTGTTCAGTCTTTTCACCAGAGCGCAATCGCTCTCGGGGACCGACAGTCACATTGGCCACTGTGCGACCGGAGCTTACCGTTCAGACCAGCGTTCCAACATGATTATCCGCACGTCGATCGACTGCACCTAAGTCTCCAGCGGTCTTAAACTCTTCTAATGTGCAGGGGAATGTCAACCTGCGACACCCCGCCCCCTCCGATCACTGGCCCGACCAGCGGCATCAATGCCCGACAGTTTACGTCATCTCATCTTGTTGTTACACCACTGATGACGCGAACACACGGTCCCCTCGGCGATAATCCAGTCTTCTGTTCACTGCTGCACAACACCGCCATCACGATGTTGCTGCTATGTTGCTGACACGCAGAAATACAGAACCACGTTGAACGCCGGTTGGCACTCGGCACGGGAAAACAGAACCGAACTCAGCACGGAAGGCACCCAGGCAGCCGGCGGGAAAACCTGCCTGCCTTGGACACAGTTCCTGCGATTTCCATAACGTCGAAAACGTCGATACAGTTCCGCGTGGTTCCGCTACTGTAGTTCCGACTTCCGCGTAGTCCGCGTACGTTCCGGAATCCAGAAACGGCCATACCCAGTGTACGTAGCGCTGCTGGCACTGCTCCGGAACTTCGCTGTTTCTAGCGGCTTCATTTGTTCGTTTGAAAAAATTAGTGGTAAAAACGTCAATGCAACCAGAAATGTTCTGCACGTTTGGACTAGAAGACGGAATTAACGGCGGCCTTCGCTGCCGCTGAAGCTCAATCAACTCAACAACATTTTATTTAACAACGTGCGCGACGTGCTCAAAAAACGAAACCGAAAGAAGATGCCTCCCTTCTCGAGTCCGCTTGGGGGCGCGTCATCGTTTCGAAGCTTAGACAGGACTTATGACGGATGTGTTTAAACTTCTTCCTTTGTGAATGTCAAAACGCCGCGGCAAAAGAAACACCTGCTGGACCGACCTCGTCGTCTTGGCCCCTGTGTAAACGGCTTAGATCCAACCTGGGTGCCCAAATCTTGTTTATCATACAGCGCGTGATGAAGCTTGTAGCAATGATATTTGTATAGTTTTCCTTGGCGTCGGTGGATAATAAGGACTTTCAATTCTCTTCCATCGGTCTGGGTTTGTTTATGCCTGTTTTGGTAAATAAAAAAAAAAACTTAACGAAAAACAAAAAGACCGCTCCTTTCAGGGATCGAACCACCACTTGGTCAGTATTGCGATGTTCTACCCCTGCGCCAACTGAACAGGGAGGAACTGGACCTCCTCCTTTCATCCAAACTTCCGTTCCTCCTTCTCTGGGCAACTTGACTACAACAAGGAGGAACAGTCGCCGTTGCTACCTTTCTCCTCCTTTTTTTCTTAGAGTGTAGGTCCTTTAAAAGTAAAGCGTTTCATAAAGTGGACTGGACACTATCGGAGGAAAAAGCTTTACACCAATCAGCCAGCAACTGGCTCGCCTTCGAGAAGTTATCGAGTCTTGAAGATCGGGCGGTTTCCACGTGCTGGCCCCACAATTCCGGTATCCAAAGATAGTGCCCAGAAAGATGTTTGGCGATATGTACCCGCAGCTTGATCTCACAATTCCCAGACTATTTCCCAACCGATTGTCGGACCTTTTTCTCCATAAAAACTATTTCCAATCCTGCGCTTGAAGCTTCTTTCTTGATCTTTTTTTAGTTTACGGTTTTGGTGCGTCTTAGAAACGTGGCGAGCGGCTCCGTCCACGTTCAAATGTACAACATTGCGCTCGTCAGAGTTTACAAATTACACTGCACTTGCAAAATGTCCTTTATATAGCGCAGACGGAACCCTATTTTTACGCAGACTGCGATTTTATTGTTCTAGTCGCCGTACAATTGGTTCGACTATTCCTAATTACCATAAAAACAAAGTATAGGACTAAAATCTCTCATATTGCCATGAGCAGGGCCCAACCAGAAACGCTCCGTCGCGGAATTCTAGCAGAATCGTGTTTATTATTATTTGTTCTTACTCGGTGCGTAAATTTTATCATTTCGTCCTAGTTTCTTGCTCTCGAAAGTGCGTGTTCTATTCTCGCCCCGAGCGCGCGACGCTCGAAGTCTCTTTGCCGAATTTTCCAGATAGTCAGGCACACTAGATCAAGAGCTGCTCGGGACCTTGTAGAGTCAGTCTCGCTCCTGCTAGCTCTTACGCCGCCAAATCGCCGCCCGCTTTTCTGCTGCATCCACTCTCGTTCTTTATTTTTTTTTCGGCACAAGTTCGCCGATTAAACATTTAATTTCAGTGATGTGTTGTTCCTCTCGTCGACCTTCATTCGTGACAATATTTGATCACTTTAATGTCACGGAAGTTAGAGCTCGTCTCACGGTTTGAGTGGCACAAAATAGTAATTTAATTTTCCGGATTTTTTTGTTGGATTTCGCATTAAAGTGTATATTATTTCATAATTCAAAAAAATTCACTTCTTTTTTATTGTTAATAATAATAATAACAGGAAACAAAGATTGAATGTCGGTTATGGCGGCGCCCATGTACAGCAGCTGCAATGCGTCTGTACGCGAGTCCGTGTAATTGTAAACCTTTAGTTAAACGCTTTGAATTAATTGTAGTAATCCATGAACGGCAGTCCCAGGGGAAGAACAGAACCCTAGTCACTACCATAGTGAGAACGGCATGCGTGTCGTAAGAACGCCCGGCCTCCAGAACGCGCCCGTTAGCTCTCGCTGCGCGTGCTCGAAAGGCAAGAGACGCTGGAGCTTTGTTGATTGTGAGAAGGTAACGGTGGAGACTGGTCAACTGGAGCTCCTCTCTGCCGTTCTTACCTTGAAAGTGACTATAGCGGTGAAGACGGCGGTGACGTCACGCAATGACGATCTGGGAAAGTCGATAATGTGAACAGTGAAAAAATCTTTCAAATCCAATATAAACCGTGTGACTGTTAGACAAGAGTATTTGCGATACATTCCAATGTTCGATAACTAATCTTTTTTTGTCTGGGCATTTAAATATTAGCGTGTCACTTGCCGTTGTTAAGTTCGCGACATTTCCTATACAAAGCTTTCGGTAGGCTTTTGTTTTAGGTGAATTAATTGCTCGTATTAAAGATTCACGAATTCAGGAGAGTTGGAGGAGGATTGAAATGTTGGTGCTCTATTCACACTTATCACAATCATCTTTGATTACAACATTACTTGAAAGGATCGTCTTTCGGCCTCTTCGGTGTACGGAAATACAGCCAGACTGGTCACACAGTTGTGCATACAAACCCACTAGAAATTTGCTATACATGTGCACTGGAGCCTGTCTCAAGTGGATTATAGGGATGACTGCGTCACGCAAGAGCGAATACTCATGCGTGTCGCTTCGGCTTCGATTGTGCATGAAGTAAAGCAATATATAAAGCACTTTTACTGTCAATTAAGCGCTGTCAAAATTTCGACGGTTCGCACTTGTTCTTGTTGCCTTTAATCAAGCGTTGCTTTACTTGGTGTCAACGTCGTTGATAGGAAAGACAGTCCTAAGGTGTTGTTATTATTTCGTTTAGAATTTAATCTGATTCCTATCACCATGCCATCATCTACAGCAAAACGTAAAAAAGGTACAGGTTATTTTTGTCACGATATCATTTCAGATTTATAAATTAATCAAGCGTGCATTATTTCTGACGGCTAACCGTTGAAAGCTCATTGCACCCTTGCGCTCGGTGGAGGGCGCCACTCCCCGACACTTCTGGGGAGGAATGCACGCTCCAGTCTCTTGGTTCTCCGTACAGCCAGGAAATAATCTACGCTTCAAAGTACGGGCACTCCAGCCACCTTGACGTTGAAAATCATCAAGTTATGAGAAGCTTTATCTGAAATGAGAAAAAACACCTGTCCTTTTTTCCGGAGATCTTGAAACGATCTGAGAATGAGCGAAACGATATCGCCTGCGCTCCTTGACATCATTTGTTAATCTCAGGAAGTCACGGGAATGTTTTCAAAAACAAAAAAAGAAGTCGGAAAATAGAATTTTCGATACTTTAAAGAGCACCTCCGATCGAAAACGAAAAAAAAAAAATGACTGGTACCGAATTTGAAGCACGAAATGTGATCACAGACGAAATATTACCTCAATGTGTAGACACGTGCTCCACAGGGCGGCAAGAGGCAGCGTAGTCGGGACAGCGCACCCTTCTGGCGTCACGTCGCGGTGGAGCTGAGGTCGACTGGCTGTACAGCGTACCTCAGCACGACGATGATCGTCACGTCGAGCGCCGTACGGCGGATGATGAGGGTTGCCATCCGTCTAACAGGTTGTTTAGGTTTTGCCATAGACGCCCGAAACCAAATTTGGAGCCGTGATATCTGTAAAAGTACACGCAATATCAAGAAAAAAAAATGTATGCCTTGTATTTCAGGGATACTGTCTTAGCTAAAAACAGTCGTAATCCCCATGTTTTGAAAATATGCAACGGAGTTGCTCGTTAAGCGTGGCTCACTGATATAATCCTGGTTCTCCCAATGATTGGTTGTGGAATCTTTGGAGCGAAGTCATTTTACACACACCGATACGAAGTGGGCGGTAAAGTTTAGTTCAAGGAATAGCGCCTTCTTGTGCGGATTTTTTCCAACTGAGAATGATTTCGGCCGCACTAACCCACCCGATCTGGCGATCGAACTTCTGGATGTCCTGGCGAACTCCGACTCAGCGCTCTTGTGCCCAGTCGTTCAATAGCATAGCCTATCCCACTGGTTTGTTATTGTTTCTTTTTTGGAGGGGGGCGGGGGCTGGTTATAGGCGTTTATTGCCGGCCGAGCGAAACGTCTCCTTCTCACTGTCCAGTGGCTATAAGGGAAAATCATGGTCATTTATTATGGAAATTATCAGATTCGAAAAGTCACTTGAGAGATTTGTTCGAATTACACGCCAAAGAAACAATCTAATTATAGGTGGTCAACTCGATATTAATTTTTAAGACGTATTTCTTTGTCCGTATGTCTGTGTGTATGTGGGAGGGGGTGCATAGGGGGTGCTATTGAGGTGAAAATGAAACATCCCTCGGTTACTTTAGCAGACCTTCGCTGAAGAATATTAAAGCCCCTGTTCACTAAAGATGCACCGCGTGGTTTTTTGGTCACCCGCGTATTCAACGGAAAAAGAAAAATGAAAGACGTTTACAATTTCCTATAACGCCGAATTAGAGCGCAGCTCTCGAGGAGGAGGAGGGAAGGTACAGAGAGGAGGCTATGCCCCTCCTCCTCTCCTGCTCGCCTCCCATTTAGGGGAAAATTTTCCACTAAATTTAGCGGGGAAATTTTTCCGCTAAATTTAGCGGGAAGTTTTTTCCGCTAAATTTGCGAGGAACTTTTTTCGCTAAATTTAGCGGAAAATTGTTTTCGCTAAGTTTAGCGGGGAAAGTTTTCCGCTAAAGTTTACGAGGAAATTTTCCCATAATGCACCCTGCGCGGTTACGCCGACGGCGACGACGACGGCGACGCCACCTCAAGCCAGAAACGGGCGCCTAAGAGCTGCGCTCTAAAAACAAAACGAAAAAAACTGCATACTCCTGACGAAAGAATCAGCGACTGGTGCCTAAATTTCTTCGGAAAACGGTTTTTTCTAAACATCCTTCCGCCCGTGTCATTTGAATCACCTTTATGCACGTATTTCTATTTTAATTTTATTTTATCTTTCTCATCCTTTTATTTACTCTGTTCGGCTTCGAATAACGTTTCCGTATGGGTGTATATTTCGTCTTCTAACGCCATATTTTATATTTCTTAGTTCCTCGGATGCGAATAGCCGGATGTTTGCTTTACATTCATCTCCCACGATAACGGTGAGAGAACTGTGCGGCTCTGGTAGAGGTCCACGCCCTAAGTTTATTCCCTGGAATCTCCTTTTGAGCTCTCTTTCTCCTTATGCTGCTCTGTTGGTTAGAAGGCGAAAAAAACTACTTGGCTGCCGTTTGTATACAGACTGTTACATCCTACAGATACGAGGAGCCCTCACAGCATGGCCGCGCCTTTAACGTGGAATCTTTGGCATGGTATCTGTACTCGCAAGACGTTGGGAGTGGCTCGCTGATGTACGCCTTTCAACGATTGCATTACACTTTCATGCCTTGAATCCCAGGCGAACGAATATTTCTCGCGCTGTAGCAGTACAATGTGTCGTTTACAAACACTCCGGTACGTCTATAAGTGTACTCTTCATGCTCGTCGCATAGTACGCACCCTAAAGCGCGCTTTTGAGAGCAGCTCGTTGGTGGTAAGAGAGACATTAGGCCACGAAGGTAGAAAGCTTCTGAAGGCGACATAATGCCACCAGAAGTAATGCCGGGGGAGACTTTCGGTTTTGAGGGAAAAACCACCAACGATGACCAAAAACGAGCAGAACCGAAAGCCACTGGCGAAAAAGACCCCCTTGGTCACCCCCGGGGGCGTTCTTACCAAACGCAGACCTCCACTTCCGGCTTCACTTGGGATTTTCTTGGTTTGTTGGCTTAAGGTGGTATATCACCTCCTCTTCTTTCTATATCTATCAATTAAAAGGAAACTGAAGCGATTCTGTATTCGAGAGAAAAAAAAAACAATACACTTAAGTCGTCTTTCTTGCCTTCCAGCATTACGGATATCTAAATTATATTTCAGATTGACGCGCCCGTGCAGCCGTAACAGTGCTTTCAAAAGAACACTGAAGTCCCTCCTAACTGTGGTGTTTGGTGCGAGGAATGAACCATAGCGTATTATACTGAGATATCAAGGTTTCCGCGCTTTCCGCAATCCTTACCCGATCAGTCAAATGCATTGCACTACGTTCCCTCACAAACGGCAGGTGGAAGGCAGCCGAAAATCTCCGGGTGTAAGGTCACATCCAGTGGGCTTTTTTTTCGGTTTTTTCCTGCATCTATTCTTACGTTCTGGTCGAATGATTGGGATGTTCAAATTCACAAGACAAAAATACGCTAAAATATGCCTTAATTTCTTTTTTTTTCAAGAACCTTCTTAGTTTTGCGCATTCGGCGTATGAGGAGCTGAAGTTTGTTTGCTTCTTGCGCAGGGTCTGCACTGACATCAGAACGTCGAGCTCTGACTGGCTGGATTGCAAGAATAGTTGGCAGAGCTCAGGGCTAGCTGCCTTTAGGTCCACACACTATACTTCCAACCATGCCAATCAGAGCTCGGCGTTCTGACGTCACCGGAACCCCTGTGCAACGTTACTGGATTACCTCAGTTGTGGAACTCCCGCGGAAGAGGGAACGTTTCCTCCCTCACTTTAGTCCGCCTCCCGTCGCTCGAAGCGCCATCTAGATTTTCGTTTACGAACTGTGTGTTTCATAGAGTGCGGTGGAACGCCATCTAGACGTCTGCGCTTCGAAACGTACGTATCCCATTGAATACAGCTGCAGTTACCAAAGCAGCCGTCCGGCGCGTCGAACGATGGGAGGCGAGTCGCGGTGTGTGAGGGGTGGTGAGGGGCTGCTCGTGCATGCAGCGTCTATGAGCAGTTCCGCAACTGAGCTAATCTAATAACGTTGCGCACTGTGATAGAAGCAGACGAAATTGCGGTCCGCATATAGCAATGCGTGAGTCTGATGTCATGCCGATGCGGTGGTATTTCTTTAGGTAAGGCGCATATATGAAGCTTACATTCTTTTAAAGAGTCCATATATGCACACTTGAAGACCAAGCGGTCCTCAAGTGTGGACGGGAGAACGTCTCTCTGCACTGTGTCGGAATTGCGACTTTTGAACCGATCTTGTAAGCAAAGTCGTAAGTTATCTGAGCAGTTTCGTTTAATCCACATCTATCGCCGTGAATGCCTTGACTGCTTTGTCTTGTGCGGAAAACGTTCGGAGCTCTGACGCCTCACAGGTTTATTTGCTTGACGAACTTCAGGAGGGCAGGAGAGATCCGGGCGCTTGCTATACTAGTCTCAATTTCTGTGTTTTTACAGGACACGGATTTTGCGTTTTGAAGGGCAATTTTGAGCTGGTGCGCTGCGTAAGGCACCCGTCATAAATCCGCCATGTATGAAAATAGCCCCGCTCAAAGATCAGATAGACGCTAGACTAATGATACCATTAAAAAAAAGAATAAAATCGGACAGAATGAGCGGGAAGATACGCTAACTTGGCATCACTAAGAAGGTGGGCATAGTAACTGCTACTAATAGCTCCGCCACTAGAAGCGTCGCCTGTATACCTTCAGCAGGCTCCAGGGTACGGAGCGATTCCCGTGAGATGTAGCCGGTGAAGCTC